>PVHY01003927.1:24356-100606 GCA_004024945.1 Uropsilus gracilis
GGGCCCCAGGTGGGACTCGAACCACGATCCCTAGCCCCGGCCGCTTCATAGGCTAAGCTTACAAGCACGAGCCACCGTGCCCGGCCCCTTTTTTTGTTTCTGTACTGTTTTTCACATTTAAAATCTAATTCTGCCTGTATACCTTTACACATACACACAGAAATCACGATCTCTTACAGGACAAAGAATTCTTTTCACACTTGCTTGTGCCTTCATCACACCACAAATATAACTAGAACATCTTAGGAAATATTGTTTGATGCTGATCCACAGAGACCTTCCCTCTGGTCACACAAAACTTCACTGACTTGAGACAAAATACTAAACTAAAGTGAATGATTCACAACTATTTTGGATTTTCTTGGCATCCAAGTAAAAGCAACTCCGGTAGCTGTTCAATTCAATTTAACCTTTGCCCTGATCTCGCCACCAGTAAATATATCTTAGAAATAAGGTTACAAAAAAGGTAACATTAACCAAATAGTTGACATTCACTTGTGTGTAAAATAAATTTTTTAAAGTTATATCACTAATTTGATAGCACATTTTTGCTGCTTCTTTCCAAGTTTGTTTGAGTAGAAAGTGACAGTACAATTTTATTTAGATGCCCAAGATCCTTAGGACATGTATTTCTAAAACAGTTCCTGCTTGATTTTTGAAATTTGCTGACCATTTTCTCAAATTTGCTGCTTCCCATTCTCATGGTATCTTTTCTGAGGTCAGAGAGACCTTGGTTCAACACACTCACTGACAGGAAGTCTACTGGTTCAGCACCTGCTAGTCAGTCCTACATGCAGTAAGGGGAACAAAATGACTAGGAGGAGAGGCCTAAAAATATCACCGTCCATTTTTATGACATCTAGTAAGTCAACCAGACCATGCTCTAAGAACAATTTCCAGTGACCTACAAGCACCATTATTTTCAAAGACAAGGGATATTTAAGTTAGGGGTTAAAAGGTGATTTTGGTAATAGCAGAAAAGCAAAGGCACACTTTATAGTTGTGTGAGTTTCTGATAGTATTATTCTGACCCTTTAAAGATATAAAATAACATTGAATATGTAATGATAACATTGAACATGAAAACACAGTCTTTGGCATTTAAGCCAGAGAGGTTGGATGTTGTATAAGGTTCTGTTTAGATGGTGGGTGGTTTTCCATATCATAATAAAGGTATCTTAATTTGTGGAATAAAATGCTTCCTTCATCTAAATATAGAGAATCTTTTAAAGACAACTGTTGGCACTTTCAGATGAAATTTGGTTCTGGGTAACTTTTAATAAAATCCACAGGTTTTCAAAACTGCATCCATGTGTCTTAGGTACTTGAAGAGTTTCATATATTTAGGTCATGATCATTAATTGACAATCACTAAACACTTTCAGATCCAATGACGATAGATTTATATGGATTGTAGCCTACAAGTCTTTAGATTTTATTTGTATATTGTGAATCTAAAGCCAATAGTTGATGAAGAAAAAAGCTTAACATTATAAAGACAAAGTTTTATAAAACAAAAATAAACAGTTTACTGCTTTGTAAAATGTGTCAGATGTCCACCAAAAATTTGAAGAAAAATTTTCAATGACTATTTCAAAATTTCAATGTAATTCAATTCATTATGTGATTAATTTGGTCTTTGTTCATTTGCAAAATTCAAAAGCAAAAGTGAGTCTTGTTCTTTTGGGCTAATCTATGGAGTTGGTGGGAATGTGTGACTCCAGCTGTCACTTTTGAGAATGCTAAATTTATTTTGGTATGTGTGTGCACAGATACATATGTGAAATCTCATCTATGTGATAATCTCATATACATATAAATCTGAACTTTCATCTACATGTATTACATCAGATCCCTGTAGATAATCAGGTAATTGAAGCAAAGAACAATCGCTTTTTTTCCTCTATGACTATTCAGACATGAAGAAATATAGTTTAGTTTTCAGAACTTTCTTTTCATCTTCTTTGTCCCTAGATCATGGAAGCTGGGGAATGGAGAAGAAGGTAGTTTTACAAGACAAATTAGAATCTGATTTTACACTTTCTAAAGAATTTAAAGGAAAGCACAAGTAGGAAACAATGATTTTTTTCAATTTTAAATCCCACATAATTATACTGAAACTGAACATAAAATATTCCTCTCTTATTCTTTAATGATGACTTTTTGTGAAGTTATAATAGACAATGTATTTTTCAAATGACTAATTCACCTACATGGCTTTGATTGTCACTACATAAAATATGTTCCTGTCAGAGTTGGTTTTTTTTTTTTTTCAATCTTACCTCCACCACCTCCTCATATTCTTCATCATCTGCCATTTTCCCAGAGTAGTAGAGGCACCTACAAACTTTTCATATTCCAGACAAATGAAAAGACATTAGGATCTACCATCAGTACTGAAATCATCTTATAACATTATACAAATAAAGTTTTAAACTAATCCTTTCTCCATAATTATACATTTTTACAAGCTAACTGGAAGAAGATATTTGTATACAGATCTAAAAAACTAAAGCACCAACTTTTTTTCATTCTCTCAGTAACATGTTGAGCATGGTTATTTCTAGCTACTGGATCAATTTAGTTAAAATTGCAAAAAGAAGTAGGATAAAGAAGTGAGAGTCTGGATGCAAAGAAACAGACTATTTAACTTTCTAAAGACTCAGAGAAAAACACTTTCAAGCAAAAATTTTAGTGAAAGGAAGGTCAGTCTGAGTTTCAGAAGAAGTTGGACTTCTTCCCTGTAGTGACAGAATTCTAAGGGCTGCCTAGGGCCTTCATCCTGCTCGAATACAATATGTGCAGTATATCTTACACCTGACATTGTGCACAAAATGCAAAAATAAATCCCGCCAAAAGATTTTTAAAGAAAAATAGAAACCTCAAGGCAATGCAGTTATTTGCTTTCCAATCACCATTGGATTGTGGAGATTTTTCTCTTTTGCTTCTATAGCTCTTGTTCAAACCTGAAAAATAGCAAATTTTACAGCATTAATTGGAGACATATATAACCTTTGGCCTAGGTTACTAACTCAGGAACTAAGGGAAGGATCTCCCAAAGCCTTCCTCATTTGACGCCAGAGACTGGGACTCTCTTGACAAAAGTAGATGATGACTCGAAGCAGCTGTCCCTTCAACCAAAGATATTTGTCATGTAAACCAACACCTGCCATGGCTAGTTTTGTTAAGCTAGTGAAACCACCGCTCCTTCTGAGGCTAATGAAACCCAGTAGAACGGGATAAATATAGGAACAAGGAACATAGACACATTTTTGGTTATATTTCAGAAAAAATCAGAGGGGAAAAAAAACGTGTTATCCAAGAGAACCAACTCAGCCAAACAACACATTGGTTAGTATAGAACTTTACTATCCAACACTGCGTGTGGAATGTTAGTAGGGCCTGAGTGAGGCCACGGAGCTGCAGACTTGCCTAGTCACATTTCCGTTCCTAACTTCTCTAGTTATGACCCCAAATTTTGGGAAATACTTCAAGGGAAGTTAAGAAATATCTCCTGGGAAAAAGTTACCCAAAAAGTCATAAACTGACCTTACCTTCAATCTATCAAATCAATTTCCTCAGCAGCAAAGCCTCTCCCAACTCTCCCCTCCTGAGAACCCCAGACAAGAGCCAGTGTGGTGCCTGTGCTCTGAATTATCATGTGGCGAGAGCAGCCAATCACATCTTCAGTTGCTCAAATTTCAGAAGCTAAATATATTACGTGATCTTCTGAAAACCACCTGTTCATCAGTTCCACTAAAGGATAAAGGGTAACAAATTGCTTGCTTAGAACTATTCAGAAGTAATGGATTTTTATCTAACGTCTAGCATATCGGGTTCAAATAAAGGTTTAATTTCTTGCTGTCAATCTGCTTAATACCAAATTCATGCACAAGAATTTAGGAAAACATAAACATAGCTTTGAGAGCTGTGATCCTTCTGCTTTTGTCAAGATTGCTTGGCAATCTTCATGGGGATAAATAAACTCACACTTTTGCCGTGCAATAGGTTAACTACAGGCAAGTTACATGTATTCATGTGAAAGAAATAGAAAAAGAAAATCTAGAAAATATCAGGCTGGAAAAAGTAATTTTGAAAAAATGCTATGAACTGAAGTGACAGGTGTATTCTTGATGATGACACTAGGTAAGGTCTTCACAGGGTATAATTAGAGACATCGAGATTGTGTCTGTATACACACTTTGTTTCTAGGAGTCAACTGAGTAAATAGAAAATCAGCCAGTTGCATATAAGAAAGACTCTGTATTCCTAGCCATTAGCCTTGCCAAGGGAGGGGAGACAATGAATAAGATCTTAGGATACCTGTGGTATAATACTAGGAAAATTTTAGGGCTTAATTACTCTGAAAATATAATGCTGTATTACCCAAATCAGAAACTTTATTTTAATAAAGTAAATATCTTTAAAGACATTTACTTTATTAAAATTTCCTAACAATTTTCACTCATTTCATCTTTCTCCAACCCACTGTACTGAGGCAAAAACCTGTGGGTCACCCATACCTTGACATGAATTTAAGACTAAACATACTGTAATACATTCTATTTTAGTTGGATATTAGGAAGTAATCTCACATTTCAAACATATGTACCTCTTTTCTGTCCGTGATTCCTATGACGGTAAATAAAATTAAGCAATTCCTAAGATGGTAAATAAAATTAAGCATCATTTTATCGTCTTAACTAACATATCTTCTCAATATGACCAAGGGGTATATATGCAATGTGTTACCTGAAATTCAAGCAGACATTAGCATTTTGAGTTAATGTTGATTAGAACTCTAAGTTGGAGATGAGAGTGGGAAGACTAGAATCAGTAGGTCGTGTGAGCAGCCACAGAGGTGAGAAAGTGTGTGGCCTGTTTGGGGAACAAAGATTGACCTGATTTAGATCAAACAAGGTTATGTAGGGAAGTAGTAGACAACTGTAAAGTAGAAGCTAAGGTATGGAGGATGTTGCATATCTACCTAAGCAATAAGAAATGGTAAGTTCTGACATTCCTAGATTTCTGTTCTTTTCTACATAGCACAAAGCTTTTAGTCAATGTAATCAGACATTAATGAAGTAGGATACAGTAGAAACACATACTATACTACATACAATTGAGCATATTCATTTATGAATCATGCAGATTCAATAAAACAACAGAATATGTAGGTATGAATATAAGTTTTTGTTAATAGATTTCTTTAAATTATCAAACCTCCCAAATACTATTTGCTTTCCAGAATTTATGTTGAGCACAATTAGTTTCACCAGTGTTGCTCACTTGTTCTTCTATATACTCTTACTTCCTCCTTCTAGTGTTTCCTAAAAATCAAATCCCCATGTAAAATACATAAATATGGGAGAGGGAAATTTTTAAAAGTTAAATTACGCATCAACCATTTCTAGGTTCCTTTTCTCCTGTCTCTGATTTTTTTGTATGATATATAATTATCATTTAAGATTTAAGTGAGTTCTCATTAGATTTTCTTGTCTGTAGAGTTATGTCTTTGAAACTGCCTTTCTCTTGATGTTGGCATGAAAGGCTGCTCAGCCAAGGTTTTCAATGTTTTGCTCCTATTTTCCCTCTCCACAACCTAGTTCCAAATTGTTGTTTTAATCCACAAATCAAAGACTTTCCAACTGATATAAATGATCATAATTTTCTTTGTCTTTCTTTTTCTTTTTTTTTTCTTTTTACTGAAAGAAAACTACTGCATACAGTACAGAATACAGCAAAGCTGGCAGGACGCACATGGTCCTGTGCAGAGGAACATACTTCAAATCAACTGGTAGATTAAAGTCTTTCTGCATTTAAATCTTCTACACTTGGGGGGGGGAGGGGAAGCAAAAACAAAACAAAAGCCCCCAGACCATCTAGGAGGTCCAGGAATCCTAATGGAATGCAGAGGAGATGCCACTGTCCTCTATCCTCTGGCAGTGGAGGCCGTGTGGTTACAGCAGGAGATGAGTGGCACAGGCTAATTTATACTAAAATAATAAATCCATCAAAGCAGAACCCCAATCAGCATATTTAGAGAAAGGAAAACCAAATTCTTTACTGCATTTATAGCAAATAAATCTCAAGGCAACTGGAGGTAAAATACGCATCTATGTATAGACTATGTGTAGGTCAGAAAGCTATAAAAATGGTTTGGAAAGATTAGAGCACAATGTTAATTAAGATCCAAGCTATAGGTTCAATACCTTTGTGGGCTAATTAGCTTCCAATAGAAGAAAACCTTATGTCTCCATTGCTATAAAATGCACCCTTTTTCCCTGTGAACTTCTTCACAAATGTGCCACTGGTCATCAGGGGTAGTATTCAAGATTATGGAGTGCTCCATTAACAGAAAAATAATTCTTAGCACATGTCACTGTCATAGAATCAGCACAGTCCTGCACAGCCCTTTTTAATGTGCTAACTTTCCTGGGGAGCACAAGGTTCTATTAGCAGAGCAGGAAGCGGGATACTGCTGCTTTCTATTAACTTTTCCTCTACTTTGAGCTCAACTCTCATGTAGCTTTAGCTTGGTTCTTTTAAACTGTCTCAAAATAGCCGGGCACAGTGCCTTGTGTCTATAAGCTTCAGCCTATGAAGCAGTTGGGGCTAGGGATTGCGGTTCAAGTCCCACTTGGGACAACCTAGTGAGACCTAGTTCCAAAAAATAACTGGGTGTGGTGGTGCACGCCTATAATCCGAGCTACCTGTGAAGCTGAGGCTGAGGATTGCTAGAGTCTGTGGTACCATGGGCAAAGGGAGCCTGTGGTTCCATGGGCAAAAATAGCAAAAAACAAAAAAAAAACAAAAAAAAAAACAAAAAAAACTTTCCCCAAATAGTAAAAACATCAGGATAAACTTTTTTTTTAATGGTTTTAATGGTGGCCGGAAACTAAAATGCCCCCACTGTTTCCCCTATTAGTGTCACATGTGAGTCTTGAACCCAACTGAATCAGATGCAGGGTTTGAAGTCCAAGAATTAAAGAAAAAGGAAAACAAAACAAATGAGTAAAATGGAAATAGTCATCAGTCATGACTAGGGAAGAATTCCCAGGGTTCCCACCAGGTCACCAGATTTCAAGTGGACATGATAAGTTGACATATATATGCTTGCAGAGAGGCCATGCAGAGAACAGAGGGAACTAGCCACATAGAATTGGTTGTCCTACATAAGTTCACAATTACAACTCAAGTGCAAAAGTGCCATCATGCTGTCTGGTATAGAAAGCATGAAACAGGCAACAAAGTGGGTTTATTCATGTGTAAGGGAAGCTCTTAGCAAAACCCTTTTTAAGTTTGAGCATCTTAAGTTGGCACCACATTGTCCAAATCATGCAGTGCACAGTTACCAGAAGGTTTGGTTTTGGGGGGCTTTTTTTTGTTTGGTTGGTTTCTTCTTCTTTTTTCTTTTCTTTGCTTTGAATGCCAAAACTATGAAAATTAATTTATGAACTGTCTCTCCAAAATAACCACCAGGGCTTGTGCTATTTGGTAACCACATGGCCAGAAGGTCCCCTATCAAAAGCAGCAATAGTTTATTACTCGAGAACTATGGAGGAAGTATTAGCAGTTCTGACTTTCTCCCTTTCTTTTTAAACCAAGGAGAAATTTTTCCAATTGAGTTGGAAGAGCTGTTCTGATTTTAAGACAGATTTGTAACCAACATGGCTTGAACCTCCCCAATTTAGCCCACCTAGTGTTTACTGAGTTGTGATTTCTTCTTCAGTAAATTGTGCAAATCCAAGCTCTTTTATGTAAAGGTTTTTATTGGACCAATGCAGATATTTACATTTTCTGTTCCCATTTGTGGGTGTTAACCTGAACAAAACATTGCTTTGTATGTACTATCCATGGGAAGGAGGTTTCATTTCAGTCTTTTCCCAGAAGGCTTGTCAGGATCAGCGCTGAGATACCAGTCTTTTGGTGGCTTTTCTGCCACTCCCTGTTCCCATTCCCCAGCCAAGTTATCTGCATTTAAGGGTGGCAATCCAGAGACAGCTTGGATTCTCCAGATAATGCTCAAACAGCCAAAAAACACAAGCAAAACCACACTCTCAATAACATGAATGGAAACTACCAGCTCAGGTTTGGTTCAGCCACTCAGAAACGTAGTAAGCAAAGCCCTCAGCACAGTGGAGGCTGCTGCAGCCACTTTGTCCAGGAAGTGAGCAGAGCTGTCTTAACTGTGAGTCAGTGGTAGGGTGTCCTCCTTGACAAGGCAACACTCAGACTCTACTTTGGGTAACAGACATTGATTGTCAAGGAAGGTCATGGGGAAAAAAAAATGCCTTTTCTCCGTTTTCAGGAAAGGACATATATTCTCCATGGGGCACAGACAAATTTGCTCCCAGCTACCTTCTGCATGATGCCCTTTTTCTTAGTGAGCATAGAGAATGGCTAAGCTTGCCATAGTTCCCCAACACAGAGCAACTTCTTTGTGTTCCATCAGCTTGAACATCATGCCTCAAGCTGCCCAGGCAATGAAGTGGGCATCATGGGTCATCAAAGAGTAACCAGGTATACTGCCACAACTGAAGCAAAACTGTCTCTGGCAGGGGGACACTCCCAATAATTGTGTGTTCTTATGTGACTTTACTGTCCAGTCTTTCAGGAAAAACACAGTGTCATGGAAGTACAACTGGAGGTCTTTTTTATATGAAAACCTTTCCTGGTTCCTAGAGAAATACTCTCCTCTTATGTAGAATGAGTGGCAATTAGGTACTTCTGAATCAATGAAGGTCCTACTTGATTCCTGTTGGTGACTAGAATCCATGTGCTGGGGGGCTGGCAGGCCTGGGACCTCGTGTTCATAGAGTGGGTCATAGAGTGGGTCCCTGAGGGCATGGGGGAGCTGCAGGGATAATAGGTTATGACATTTGCTGGTGATAACTAGGATGAACTCCTGAATGAAGAGGAAAGGGTAGCAGGATTCAGGCGGTTGTCTTGGAATCTCTGTTCTGATGGGTACTGATTTTCAGCATCACTTTTAGTGGTGCCAATTGTTGATGTATCATGGACGGACACTGCAAAGGTTTATAGCTGTGTTCTGGAAGTGAATGAAGGGTGGGATCAGGGTCTACCCCTTGGACATGTCCCATTGTGGGGTATGTGCTAAGGTGGGCAGAGGTATCTGAAATGAGAGAAACAGGGAATTTTGACAGGTGGGTGACAGGGGGCAGGCAGGAAGGGTTGGTTACAGCTTGGATCCAGAGGAAGACTTCCTATCAGAGGCAAAGTACATGTAGAGGTACTGTCTCTACAGTTAATACTGAGAGTCTGCTGGCTGCAGCACACCTCCAGTATCAGACAAAGGCGTAGGCAATTCTCACTTGACCTTGCCCATAGATGGGGCAAGCAGCACAAAGTTATCAGAATGAAAATCTGGAATAAAGTGTTCATCATCAGGAACTTATGCCTCAACTAACCAAGCCCCTTGAAGTTAACTGAGATCCTGAAACAGCTCTTCAGAATCATGAGTCAGACTTTTGCCCCAAAACTTCCTCTTTCTGTCAATCACAGGCTGCACCCTTCACACCTTCATGGCAATTTCCCTGGAACCATAAAAGGGACTTGCTGATCATAAAACCCATGCACAGTGCTTCTAACCTAATATCACTTTGAAAGCTTTTAATATTGAGTAGTTCCTGGGGTAAAGAGTCCCAAGACTGCCGCTTTCCTCCCTTACAGCAAGCGCAGTGGCACAACCAGCATCAGAATGTTCAACAAACTATTGCTCATCACCAACCAGACTTTGCAAGTAAGTCTTTTTAAAAAAAGTCTTAAATTGCTGAGTTCCAAATAGTTTCCAAAATGAGATA
The DNA here is from genome assembly GCA_004024945.1 of Uropsilus gracilis. Classification (NCBI taxonomy): domain Eukaryota; kingdom Metazoa; phylum Chordata; class Mammalia; order Eulipotyphla; family Talpidae; genus Uropsilus; species Uropsilus gracilis. The sequence goes on from PVHY01003927.1 coordinate 34,181, forward strand.
TAAAGACAAATAGCAAAGCTTGTTTTCTTCTATGACTTGTGAACTAACTTCCTAGATAGTACCTCCAACTATATAATAATGTGTGTGCATTTTTGTTCAGGATGATATTTTCCAGAGTACTAGATTGAATTCTGAAGTCCTCACATTGCTGTTAAATAAGCCATGGCACCACGCAGGCCTACCTGGCCTACAAAGCAGCTGCCATGCTTTTGTGGGCAGCTGCCCCCCTACCCCTGCTGTATGTACCCCACCTGATCCAGGTGAAGAGGTAGGGGTGAGGGACTGGCTACTGAGCTCCTTCAATATGCTTCCACTCCAGTCAGCCCTCATCAGGAATAAGGAGAACACGGAGGGTCCAACCCAAACTTGAACACAGATGAGGTAAGGGGGAAGAATGAAGGCCCTGAACTCACACATCACCTGAGCAGGACCCCAAAAAGAACATTGAGGATACTGAACACAAGACTGAGAGACCAAGTATAGAGACTCCCTAATGCAGAATTATACCTACATTGTCACTGGGAACTGGGAGCCAAAATCCAGGCTCAGAGACATCTTCAGTAAGGTCAGAACACACCCCTTTTTCACAGGAGGAGGAAGGCCACAGAAATATGACAGTGGCCCCACAGCAGAGCTGCAAACTAAAACCAAGGAAACCAGTCAGACTGACATTCTGCTGATGACTGACTACTGACAAAGGCTGGGAGTCAGTTTCCTTAATCCAAATGCCTGAGCCACAAGGCAAAGAAGCAGCAAAATGGAACAGAAAACAGAATGGAGGGACAGCCAACAAGAAGGAGGAGGACGCTGATACATGCCAAACAAGCTCGGACTGGCTGCCGGATGCAAAATTAGGACTGGAAATCTAAGTAGTGTAGTCTACCATGTCCCAAGAAAGCAGATCCTAGTGAGGACCCAGGAAAAGGACATTGCTCCAGAAAAGAAAGAGACCGAAGGGCCAAACATAGACAAACAACAATAAGAAAGGAGGTAGAGCAACTGGAGGGGTGTGGGTCATGGGGCATTCCCAAGGGGTCAACAAACATACACTGTATGAAATCCAAAAGCAATAAAATTTTTTAAAAAGAAAATAAAAGAAGCCTGTGGTTTAAAATTGCTTATTACTTATATTATGTATCTATGTGTATGCAAATATGATAGAGCAATCACAGATTTTACAACAAAAAGTGTAGTTTAGAAGACTATTGTTGAAATTGAATATACCTTGCTGTGTTCATTAGTTTTCACTCCCTTTTTAAATATTTTTTATTGAAGTACCATTGGTTTACATCATTATTAGTGTTTGGGGAAACTAGATTGCTTCCTTTGGGTATAATTTCCATGTGAGCTGGTCTTGGAGAAGGAAGATGCCAAATCACTTGGAGTTCACAAGAGAAGCCTATGTGAAAGAGGTGGCATTTTATGAGGTGCTACATATGCCAGATCAACCCACCTCAATTATCCTTGGATAGAATTTTATGAAGAGGTTCTTTTTAAAGGTGATTAAATTGTTCTTAAGGTTGTATATGTGGCAAGCAACAGTCTGGAAATGTCCCGCTCACTTGACAGAGTTTGAGCTAGTTAACAACCCACTCAACAATGATCATCTTCACCAGGAGAAGAACAGGTTGTTTTCCCATGAAGAAAGAGAAAAGGAGAGAGTTTTTCACAATGGATTTTCATGATCCATCACATTGTTCTAGAAATTAGAACGCTTGATAGTATTGCAAGTACAGGTAGGAAAACTGTTGACAACAACTGTCCCATTGATTCCAAAGTGCCATTTTACCCCCAGGAAGATGCCTAGAGATCTATTTGTGAAGTTGAGTCCATTCCATAACAGAATGGTCTTTCTTGGGAGTCATCAGTCTCACAAGTTCTTAAGAATCATTAGTCTCACAAATTGTCTCATGAGAAGATGATACTGATGGGGGTGATGTGGTGAAAGTGGGGGGAGGAGAATGGACAGCACCATCTTGGTTTCTTTACTTGGCTTGAAGTGAGTAGAGCTGTGCCTTTGGAGTAGGATTGATGGTGTCATTTTGGTGTCTTCATTTGATTTAAAGGTGGAACCACCACCATCTTGTGGATGCACATGGCTAAAGGACCCACATGCAGTTTTTTGGCTGAACTGGTTGGCAAGATAACCATTGTATGCTCAGTGACTTTCATCAATTTCATCCTTTTAATGAACAAATCTTGTTTTTGCCTCCTCTTCTGGATAGTGTGGTCCTGGTACTGCTTGCACAGGCTGGGACAAACCTGATGAGTGGCTGGATTTAAAGGCCAGCTGCTCTTGTTTAGTTCTCTACTTTGTCTATTTTGTTACCTGATTTCAGTACCATTTCAACAAGTGTGGGAAGTGCTAAACTTTATAGCCAGCTATGAACCTTGTAGGAACAGTCATTTTAATGGCACTAAAAATGAGACTCAAAAAGAAACCTACTGACCTCCTTTGTTTTATTTTGTATGTCTGACAACCATGGACATTGCTTACACTTCTTAAAGTACTTACACAACCATAGAACAATACCTTCAAATAACATCAACTAACTTTGCCCTAACATAGTAATATATGTTATGAATGTCTACCTTAACACTTTATCCAGAGTGGCAACTCCAGAAACCCCAATCCTTGGTACTAGCAGGAAAAAAAGCTGATATACAAGTATGGGAAGAGAGAATATGTTTACCATCCTCTCCATCTCTAACTTGCATGCCATTTACAACTTAGTGCATTCCTCTTGGAAATCATTGCGCTGCTTAGGGACTCATTTTCCTCATCTGTGAAATGAGTGAGCTCTATGACCCTTTTGGTTCTGTCATCCATCACATGAACTAATCTTTCCATGTGTGAAGTTCACTTTAGAACTTGACCTCTCCTTTGCCCTTTGGGCTGCTGAGTGACAGACACCACAGCTAATCCTCCATAAATAGATGTTCCATAGTTTGAGTCTCAGGATGAATTTATAGCTGAAGACTGACACTTAGCAACTTTCAAAAAAGATCAATTTTCTGACCCCCGAGAAAAATATTTGGCACAATTTTTAAACCATTACATTATAAAACAATGGTATTTTTTTCAACAGCATTTTCAGGAATGGTAGTCCTGATATTTATTTTTAAAAAATAGCAGTACTTTCTGAGCAATTTCTCTGGATGGACCACAAAGAAGTGTTTAAATACCCCTTAGATTTATCTCAGAAAGCACTAGGGTTAATAATGACTTTTCACCTACCAAGTTCTTATTTCTGTCTCCTTCAACTTTTTATGAAAAGCAATGAAAGTACTTTCAATATGATTAGCGCATGTTGATTGGTAACAAGTGTGCCTCAGTCAGTCATCTCATTCAGTCACCCCAGGAACTTAACAAATAGTGAAGCTGGTATTCCAATATGGGCAGTGTTATTTGTTGATAAAACTTAGGCATCACCATTATGTGTGTCTGAAAGAGATTAAGAATGACCTGAAGCTGGGAGGTATAAGGTTACTCTCTTTTATCTTGATATTTTAAATCTTAGGTAGGGCTTGGTCAATACCTGCTAACTTAACTCCAATGCTTATTGTTCCAAGGCCCCAATGGGGAACTATAATCTTGACCAAGCCAGGGTGCAGCTGATGATCTTTTGTTTTGAATCTTAAGTAGGACTTGGTCACTATTATGCTAAATTAACTCCCTGTGCTATTGTTCCAAAGCCCAGGTGGAGAATTATAACTGGACCATGCCATAGTATGGCCAATAATCACTTCATCAGAATTCATGATGGGAGGGGGAGCAAGGAAAAAGGGATAAAGGAGAAACTTGTAGGGACTATGAGAAGATTTTTTGATATTGAGATCAAATGAGATCTGAGATAGAGCTTTTGGGGAATATCTGAGCTTTTCTTGGGAAGGTCTGATAGACCTTTTGAGGGAGACTATAGAGAACTTTTAAAAGAGAGAATGAGCTTTTGGGGGCACTCTGTTCAGGCTTTGCAGGAAGGGACTTTTGGATTTGGAGGTCAGAATAGCTTTGAGAGGAGAATTGATCTGACTTTGGGCATCTGGCATCAGATGCTGACAGTTTTGCTTCAAAACAAAGGACCCGGGAGCTGTTGAATCTTTTGGGGGTCCCAGCATTCCAATCTTTGAAGGTCAGGAACTAGATAAAGACAGAGAAGAGGCATTCATTGCAAGGTACTGAGCTGCCCTCAGGACTCAGAGAGGAGAATGGGGGCAGGAGGGGAGGGAGAGAGCAAGAGAGACCAAGTGAGACCAAGCTGAACTTCATGTTGTTTGTGGAATTCACTCCATACTCGCAACAGTAACTGAGGGCAAGAAGACAAGGATGTGTACTGGTGATTTTTGACTGAACTACACTAAGATGGGTAAAACCTACACAGTTTCCTGAGGAGCAGAAGCAGGTTCTTTTCTGTTTAGGATAGCTGTGAGGGTGTGAACTATTAGACACTTTTTAGTTTGCCTTTTTCTACTTGTAAATAAACCCCTGTGCTGACCCTTACCATGAAACTTTGATCTCTGGGCAATTGCTTGCTGAGGGCAGAAGAACCCTCATTGACTAAAATTAAAAGGGTTGATCCCCTCACCCAGTAACAGTAGCAGAAATATTTAGTTTCTTTCTCAGTGTTTAACTCTGAATGGTGTCAAAAGAAATACTATCTAAATGTAAGCCAAAGTTGAAAACCCTGGGAGGGACCAAAGCAAAATGTATACCTAATTTCAATACCTTTAAACATTGACTTTCAAGGAAAATTTTTTAAAAAGTTTAAGTGGCCCTCCACAAAAGTGATAAGGATTAATAATGAAGATCCACAAGGAACTCACACAGCTAAACAAAGGCAAAGCAAGAAGCCCAATCAAAAAATAGGGAGAAGAACTAAAAAGACACTTCTTCAAAGAGAAAATAAAAATGGCTAACAGGCACATGAAAAATAGCTCAACATCACTAGCAATCAGGGAAATGCAAATCAAAACCACAATGAGATACCACCTCACACCAGTAAGAATGGCCCACATCCAAAAAACGCGCAACATCATGTGCTGGCGAGGATGTGGAAAGAAAGGAAGGAACACTCTTACACTGTTGGTGGGAATGTAAACTGGTCCAATCACTGTGTGGAGGACCCTCAAGTTAATGAAAATGGAACTACCATTTGACCCAGCAATTGCTCTCTTTGGGATCTACCCAAAAGAGACCTCAGTGTGGGTACAAAGGAACACCTGTGCTCAGATGTTTACTCAGCACTATTTATAATTGCAAGGACATGGAAGCAACCTAAATGCCCCCAAACAGAGGACTGGATGAAAAAAATGTTGTATATATACTCTATGGAATATTACTCATCAATTAAAAGCAACAAATTTGATGATTTTATGACAACATGGATGTACTTAGAAGAAATCATATTAACAGGAACAAGTCAAAAAGAAAAAGACAGAAACCAAATAGTTTCACTAATATATGGGATATAGGGAAAAACAAACAAAAGCCATGAGGAAAAGTTAAAACAAGTTAAGCACCAAACTGAAGCTCACAATTTTGGGCAAGAGGGGATGGGAGGGGAATGGTGGGTGGGTGGGTGGGCAAATCCTTGGGATTCCAATGATGTGAAATTTATATATAAATACATTTTTTTTAAAGTTTAAGTGAAGATATTTCAGAAAGAAAAATCTGAGAAACTATGGAATATTAGACTAGTAATATGTGAGTCTCATATGAATATTCAAAATAAAATCCTAACCCCATTAGCTTTTTACAACCTCTACTTCTTAGGATAAGAATAGTTGGATAAGAATAGTTGCAGAGGTAAAGACAAAAATTAACTCTAAAAACATCATTCCTAAAGTTTATTTGGCACCCTTGAGAACCAAAAACAATCCCCACCCCCTACCTCAGCTCACCCTACCAACTTTCTCTTTCCGAAGATGCTCAGAATGGACATGCACTGGTTGTTGCCCCATCACCAACAGAACCAGGGCAGGAGACTTATCAAGCACCTTTACTAGCATTTAGTAGAGATTAACAGTTGGTGCACTACAAGGAACAGCCTCTCCCTTGGACATTTAAAGTACAGCCCACCACCCCCAAAGCCCCAGCTGTACCTCTGTGGCTGAGGCTCTTTTCCTCAGGAGGAAATAAAACTGCACAGCCTGCAAACTACAGACTAGAAGTGCCAAGTAGTTAACAGAGCATACCAGTCTCCCAACGCCACACTCAATAATGACTGCCAGGAGCCTATGAAAACCCACCTTGGTGGGGATAATTTTTGCTTTACACTGATCCCAGTTTCCATGATGCTTATAAATGCTGCTTTCCCTTCACGTAAAACACTTAATCTCATTGCAGTTTCAACTTCTCCCAAAAGTGTAATTCTAACTGATTTGGAGATTCCTAATCAGCACTAGTGAGGTACTTTGCATGATAAAACCTCCAACCTTTCCTGAGGGAAGGTGGTTTTACCTGAAATAATCTCTCCTTTTGCTAAATACCTTGTCCCATCTTCTTCTTGTCTATAAATACCCTTCATTTTGTGTAAATGTTAGCAGTATCTAGACAGAATGCTGGCTGGATCAAGGATGGCTGACTAAAGCCAATTAAAGCTCTAAATTTGTAGGTTTTGTTTTTTAACACCTCAATCTCCATATTAACAAGCCCTCCAAGTGATTATAATGCACATTAACATTTGAGAAATACTGTTTTAGGAAGTATTTCCTGTCACCCCTATTCTAACTATTTAAAAACCTCCCATTTCAATTGCCCATCTTTTCCCACATTTAGTCAACTTTAACACTCAGCACTACCACTCAATTCTAAATCTCATATAACCTCTTCTCTACTCCATTGCCACTGGTTCAATTCAGATCAATCAATATTTCTCAACTAAAATACTAATGCAGTCCTTTCATCTATTATTCTGTCATGAGATTTATGTGTAAAATTCAAATGTGTTAGATTCCTCTGAAACTGTATATGAACACAAGCACTAAAATTAACTGAAACTGGGTATACACACAGAGCGCCCCAAAACTAGACAAATACACAAATACAAGTACAGGTACAAACGGCTACCGCTGAGTTGCCCCAAAGAAGGAAACAAAAACAAATACAATGGTTATAGGTAAATCAAGGAGATAGGGGGGGTTGTGATGAAATTGGGGGGCCTGTGGCACCCAGCATCTGCATTAGAATGGCAGTCATTGTGTCCTGGTGGGCAGAGACTTGAAGAAGGGAAGCCAAGCCTTCTTGTGATAGGATTAGTATTAGGAGATTAAAGAGGAGACTGGGACAAAACACATGGAGAGGAGAGAGAAGGGGTAGAAGAGAGCAGTGCAGAGGAGGAGGGAGGTGCAAAGGCTTCAGGACTGCCTTGGCCATGTGCCAGAGCAAGGCAGAGAAGGGAGCCATGTTAGTGGGCTTCCTCTTGGCCCGGGCTAGTGAGCACCCCAGGAAAGCATGTTGGAGAAACCTGTGCCTGTGTAAGCAGACTTGGAAATTTGGTAACTGAAAACTTGGTTTAACTCTGAAACTGTGAAGCTTAGAAATTGTCCAGAGAACTGAAAAGAATTTGCTGCACTGCTGCTTTCATCATGAGAAGTCTGAAGTGGTTGCTGCTATTGTATCAGGTGAGTCTTGCTGGTTTTTCAGCCACTTTAGAATTGGAGCTGAAAGAATGCTGGAGCTGTGCCTTTTGGAGAAGAATTGAAGATGCCATCCTGGTTTCCTCCTTGGACTTGAATCTCCTGTTTTTGAGGAAGGATTGACAGTGCCATCTTGACTTCTTCTGGCTTGAAGTGAATAGCTGTGACTATGGAAGAAGGAGTGATGGCACTATCTTGGCTTCCTCTGGTCTGAGGGTGGGACAGCTGCCATTTTGAGGAAGCACATGACTGAAGGCCACATCTAGTCTTTTGGACTAGAGACTGGACTGGTGGGTAAGATTACCAAAGGGGTTCCTTGCATCCTCCAGTGACTTTTGTTTGTTTTGTCCTTTTAATTAAGTAAACCTGTTTTTACCTCCTCTTAAGGTTTATGTGGTAACCCACAGTGACTTTTTTTTGTTTTGTCCTTTTAACAAGTAAATCTGTTTTTGCCTTCTTTTAAGATTTATGTGGTCTTGCTACTGCATGTGCAGGCTGGGAAGAACCTGGAGTGCGGCTGGCTTTAAGGATTAGTTGCTTCCCTTTGTAAGTTTTGTTAAGCACCCTGTTTTGCCTGTTTTGTTACCTGAAATCAAAGGAAAAGTACCCACATAGGTCACATAGAACCCACAGGTTCTTCCACCCACATGCACAATTGCAAGAGATATTAGTGTTTAACAACCATGAGGTTCATTTCAAAAGGAAAACAGAGAGATTACTATAGACAGGGGTCATCTACCTCATCCAGTCAGTGTCCATCAGTCAAGTAGAGTGCTATACCATGTCACAGGTGTGCCAAGGACAACAATTATGTTCAGGCATGGTCAACGGGAGTGCACCACCAACAAACAGCTTGAGACACTAGGTTCAGGATCTTTGGTGCTCCCATCCAGCAATTTTGGAGACAGGACCAGAGGCTCAGTCTCTGCAGAGATCTCTATTTCTCCTCCTTAACCATCAATCGGTTGCTGAATGCAACAGCTGGTCCCCCTTCCTTCTCCAGAGGCCATGAATGGAGTCCTTATGTTGTCCCTCAGAGCTCAAACAGTTCTCTCATACAAGATGTCTGAGGTTCCCTTGAAGTTCCTTCTCTGCGTTTTCCGGTTCTTTCTGAGGCTCCTTCTCTGGATCTTGCATGCAAGCTCTTTCAGGGCTCCTTATCTGGATCCCAAATTCTCATGTTCCAGTCTTCTTTCTGGTTCCTGCTTCTTGCTATCAGTTCCTTTCTCCTCTGGCTCCTTGCAGGGGTTTAGAGTAAGACCCCCACAATTGTTTCCAGTCCCTGCCTGGTAACACTTTTAGTGTTACAAATATTTTCATGGTTGCCTGTCATCTAAATGTAAATATAACATACTTGGGACCTTTGTGCAAAGACATTTGTAACTAGGTTTCCATCTGCCTCACTTTTTAGGAGTGCTGACACACTCCTATATGTGCTGCAGCCCATCTCTTCATCCACCTACCCCCTTGAAAGAGTGCTTAAACTAGCTCTGTGACATATTTTGTTCCTGAGGGCCTTAAGTTTCTTCAGTGCTCAGCTCCCTTAAATATCCACAAGCATGTGGAGAATAACCCTTCAAGGTATTATCAAGTCTTAGAAGGAATCTGTGGCCTAAAGCAAGTTGCCACAGCAGTCAAAAGAGGAGGAGGGAGGGACCAAACTAGATTCTCCACTTTCATAGTTTTTCTCAAGATCTGTCTTATCCCTTGGCATCTAGCAAGGAGCTTCCAGCCCCTTCTGCAATTATTATCTTTGGCTCCAGGTTTTCTTTTCTCTAAACTCTTTGAGATGAACTCCTCTTCCATAAAATAGAGATGAAATGCTACCATTGTCTACCACATATGACTAGGTTCAAATGGGAAAGCATTTTCTAATAAACTTTGAAACTTCTTAGGTACAAGACTAATATAGGTGTTGTTGTTAGATATTACAATGTAACCAGCCAAACCAGGTGCACCATTAGGCCCCAGAAAACCAAAATGAATCATAAGAATTGCCTTTACATGAGTAGTTTTGTTATCAGGTGATAACAAAAGCACCTCTTTTAATTTTAGTCAACTTCTTCCACCCACATGCAAGCATTTGCCCAGAGATCAAACTTTCAGTAAGGGTAGGGACAGGAGGTTATTTACAAATAGAAGACAAACTAGAAGAGTCTAATAGTCCACACCCTCACAAGGGCCCAGAACAGAAAGGATACTCGCTCTGCTCCTCAGGGAGCTACATGGGTTTTACTTCAGTCTTAATATAATACAGTCTAAAAACACCAGGTTATGCCCTGGTCTTTTGTCCTCAGTCATTGCAGCCATGTATAGAGTGAGTTACCCAACCAACAGTTCAGTCGGTCTCTCTCTCTCTCTCTCTCTCTCTCTCTCTCTCTCTCTCTCTCAGTCTCTCTCTCTCTTCTCTCTCTGTCTCTTTGTCTCTCTGTCTCTCTTTCCCCACCATCCTTGTTCTCTTTTCCATGTCATAAGGTCAGCTCAGCACTCCGTGTAGAGCTTTTCTTCTCCACCTTCATCCAACACCCAACCTTCAAAAACTGGAATGCTGGGAGCCCCAAAAGATTCAACAGTTCCTAAATTCATCTTCTTTTTGAACCAGAACTGTCAGCTCTGTTTCAGCTGCTTGTGCTAGGTCAGCTCTAGTCTCAGCTAATCTTCTGATCCTCAAATTCTCCAAATTTTCCTTTTACAGTCCATGTAACTTTCTCTTTTATTCCCTTTTCCTTTCTCCCCCACCTATCATGAATCACTGTGATGAGATTATCAGCCACACTCTGGCTTGGTTCGGTTATGATTCCCTCCTAGAACACTAGCATTAGAACACTAACACTGGGAGTTAAATTAGGATAACAATGTTGATCAAGTCCTACTTAAGATTTACAATATCAAGGTAAAAGAAGGGTTTCTATCTGGTTTCAGATCATTCTTAACCTCTGTGTCTTGCAAACACAGGTAACGGTGATGGTTAGGTTTTACTAACAAATAACACTGCTTATATTGGAATCCAGGATTCAGTTTTACTCAACATGGCCATCAAGGGAATTGACAGGAAAGCAAAACAGTGAGGTCCCCAAATTACAGGTATGCTAGAATTTTGTAAGGGGTAAAGTAATGTGAAGGCCAGGCAGGGCTTCACATTACCAGTGCCAAGGAGATCTAGGCAATCTAGGTGACAGGAGTCAAGGTGTTTTACTTTCCCAGAAGGTTGTTTTCTCAGTAATCAGCAGATATTTGTGTCTGATGCCACAATCAACTCAAAGAGACAAATAATTTTATTAAGTATCTATCACAGTCAACTTTCCATGTTCCCATGAGGGTAGGTGAAACCTATCAATGGTTAATCAAAAGGAGGAAGTAAGTAGTACAATTCAGTGAATTTTTTTCTAATTTATTTATATATAAATTTCACATCATTGTAATCCCAGGGATTTACCACCACCCCCCACTCTCCCAACCATCCCCCCCTTTCCCTCTTGCCCAAAGTTGTGTGCTTCAGTTTGGTGCTTAGCTTGTTTTGACTTTTCTTCATGACTTTTGTTTATTTTTTCCCTATATCCCATATATTAGTGGAAACCATTTGGTTTCTGTCATTTTTTTCATCCAGTCCTCTGTTTGGGGCATTTAGGTTGCTTCCATGTCCTTGCAATTATAAATAGTGCTGAGTAAACATCCGAACACAGGTGTCCCTTTGTACCCACACTGAGGTCTCTTTTGGGTAGATCCCCAAGAGAGCAACTGCTGGGTCAAATGGTAGTTCCATTTTCATTAACTTGAGGGTCCTCTACACAGCTTTCCTCCACACAGTGGTTGGACCAGTTTACATTCCCACCAGCAGTGTAAGAGTGTTCCTTCCTTTCTCTCCACATCCTCACCAGCACTTGTTGTTGCCCGTTCTTTGGATGTGGGCCATTCTTACTGGTGTGAGGTGGTATCTCATTGTGGTTTTGATTTGCCAATTCAGTGAATTAACGGTTCTAAAAAGAGAATGCAATTTAGTGTTAACAGTCCAGAATTTAGTGGTTTGAGTTTAATTCAACTTAATCCCAATTAGAGTAAAATGGAGGGGATCTGGCTATAATAACTACTTTAACAACAATCAGTCACATTTAGAGACAAATAATTATTTTCTAAGAGTTTAACATGCGTCACTTCATTCAATTTTCTTAACAGGCACAAGTGAAATACAATAATCTCCCCATTTTACATAAGTGGAAACTGAGGCAGTGAAATCAGGTAGGAAAACAAACAAAGCAGGGTACTTAACTAAACTTACAAGCAGGACCAGCTGGCCCTTTAAACTCAGCTGCTCTTTAGGTTTGTCCCAGACAGCGCAAACAGTAGCAAGACCACACTAACCTCAGAGGAGGCACAAACAGATTTACTTATTAAAAAGACAAAATAAATACGAGTCATATACTATACAAGGAACCCCTTTGGTAATCTTACCAACCAGTTCAGTCTCTAGTCCAAAAACTGCACATGGGTCTTAAGCCATATGTGTCCACAAGATGGTGGCTGTCCTACCTTCAAGTCAGATGAAAAAGCCAAGATGGTGCTGTTAATCCTTTTTCAAAAGCTGGATTCAAATCCAATGAAGAAATCAGAAATGTATCATCAATTCTTCTCCAAAAGGCACAGATCCAGCATTTTTTCAGACTGAATTCAAAAGTGGCCTGAAACCAGCAAGACTCACTCAGTACAACAGCAGTAACCACTTTAGACATAAATCTTTACAGTTTTAAAGTCATACCAAGTTCTCAACTACCAAATTTCCAAGTCTGTTTACACATATCACAAGTTTCTCCAACATGCTTCCCTAACCAGCCTGGACTGGGATGGAAGCATATATTGTGACTTTCTTCCCTGTCCTGCCCTAGAGGTCACACATGGCCTCTAGCCTCCATGCTGCTCCTCTGCTCTCCTCTTCTCCACGCCTTTCTCTCTCTCTCTCTCTCTCTCTCTCTCTGGCTCTGTCTATTCTCCTCCTTAAATCCCCTCATACTCATCTCCTCTTGTTAGAAGACTTTACTTCCCTTCTCCAAATCTCCACCTACCAGGGCACAATGGCTGCCATCTAAATGCAGCACTATCATGCTGGGGGCCACAGCCCCCTAATTTCACCACGGGACTCCTATCAATATCACTGTGGGGCCAAAGTTCTAAGCCCCTGTCTGCTATTTCTCATGAGCATGTCTGTGACTTTGGGTAGTAACCTTATCTGAAGGACCTAGCATACTTTAGGGCAGGCCAGATTCCTTTAGTGCTGACTTATGTTGGGTTTCAGATGATGGGGTTCAGTGTGTGGGGTTCTCAGGTCCCTTTGAGAAAGAATTTAGCAGACATTCCTATATATCCGCACATAGCAAGTTTACTGAGAAAGGGGAGAAAAAAAAAAGAGAGATTCTTGCATAGACACAGGCAGGCAATCTTAAAGGACAAGAATTGCCTTTTACCAGAGCAATAGGTTCCTTTTGTAGTATTCTTTGATGGAATTATTGTGGAAATTATTGCTTTGGAGTCAGCTTGGGTTGATCTTCTAAAATCAACAATCCACTAACTCTGGCAGCTAATCTTTTCTGACCCCACCTCAGATTCTTGGAAACTTCCATACCCATATTTGTCCAAGATTCATTAATCACCTCAATCTCTACCTCTTGGCATCTGTGCTTGTGAAACCTTTCATCCTAAACTTTCCTACTCTAAGTTTTTCATTATTATCATTTCTCTGGGGTAGTAGCAATATAGTGAAGCCAAGAGGTCCTTCTCCTTCAAAATATGGAGAATATATCATAAAATCAATCACATTGCAGCACTATAAAATTGTCACGAGCACTTGAGTCCTGTTTAGATCACTGGACAGGGGCAACAGGCTGAAGACTTGGGTCAGTATAGTGTTGGCCACAGACCTCAATGCTACAAATAGCAGCCACCTGTGGGTTAAACAGGCATGTACACCCTTGCAACTATATATGCAGTTATTTGGTTGAAATCATCATTATCATTGAATATGTCAGTTATAGAAAGATGAACTATGCAAGAAGAGAAAAGAAACCACAAGAAAGAGGTCAACTCATTAAGGTTTGTGTTTTCAAAAGTATTGGGCATTTTAAATTATTCAAAATATGTAAGTTAACAGATATGTCATTTCTGTCTCACTAGAAAAAGTGGCAGTTTGTTATTCATACTTAGATGTAAATTGAGTTATTTCTAACAGAAAACTATCATGACTTGAATATTGGAACCATCAAGTCAACCTCAGTTGTTGCCCAGAGAATCAGATGGGAAAGAGAATAACTATGTCCTCACCATCTGTTTCACATATTGCCTGGAAAAAGGGCCAGAAAATCCAAGCTTTTGTAGCAGTTAGCCTTAAAAAGAGTCACCAGGAAGAGATAGACTTCCTGCTACTGTCCAAGCTGACTACAGAATAGTAGACATACCTCATGCTCGATTGTCAGATAGTCAAGTGTCTCATATGGCTTGAACAACATGATGCTAGAGAATCTAGAAAATCTGACCCACCTAGATGCATCTCTTCAAGCACAAGGGTTTTATATGTGACACTTGGTGACAATAAATGCTTCTTTCTCTGAATTAATAGCCTGTCTACATGCAAACAATGTGTAGCTTAAAACTGAGATTTAAACTGGGGACATATTATTTAAAAGCAGCCTTAAATATAGACCTGAGGAGAACACCTTTTGTTTGTTTGTTTTATAATATTTAATGTTAGTCTTGGGAAATGAAAATCAAAACTACACTGAGATACTGTTTCACACATGTGAGAATGGCCCATATGAAAAAGACCAGCAGCAATAAGTTGTGGCAAGGATGTGGAGAGGAGGGAACACTTGTGCACTGTTGGGGAAATGCAGACTGGTCCTGTTACAGGGCATCTCTTCTGGGACCTTCATTAACATTGATACACTGGTAAACTAGGAAAAAGCTTGGTATTAACATAGATGATACATACATTTGATAAGGGTCTACTCTTCTATCGCTATAGATTTACAAATTTCAAAGAGAAATGGTAGTACCTCGAGTAGCATACCTGATAACAGAATGACCCCCCTGCTGAGTCCTGTCCTGGCAGGAAAAATAATATAAATATAGGTTGAGAACAAAGAACAGGATTCAGTCCTTTTTGGAGGAAGAATGGAGACTCGGTCATGATGACTGAGGTCACTTGGGGTCTGGGACTTTTGATCTGGGCTCATGGTTTATAGTAGGCATAAGCTTAATGTGCCTGCTGAACGTTAAAGAGTTTGGAATTTTGGACCTCCTGTGCTGGAGTTTTGTGATACCTGGTTAGTTAAGATGTTTGATGGAAAGGCCATAGTTAGGCCTGAAAAGAAAATGTGCTTTGCTAGTTCCCATACTTTGGAGTTTCTTTCTACTGCCTAAAGTGAAGAGGTCACAGCAAGGAGAAGACAGCATCACACCTTCAACTACATGCTTAAAGAAAACTGAAGCACACTGAGAAGAATGTTTTGTGTTTGGAACACATGTTGATTAATTCTGATTGATTGGACATTTGGTGAGATAAACAGGGATTAAAATGATACAAACCACCCCCTGGGTGGTTTCATTAGCTTGAAAATGAAGTTACCTTCCTGTGGCTATAGATTTGCAAATTTCAAAAAGATAGGTTTGTACTTTGATTAGCATACCTGACTGACAGGTCCTCCTGCTCCCTGCTGAATCCTGTATCACCATACAGGAAAAGAGAGATAAATAAGGGTTGAGGACAAAGAAGGAGATCAGCCATTTTTTATGAGACATTTTGGAGTTAGCATTCTGGGGGAGAAGGACAATGTAAGTCCAGGCCACATGGCTGAGGCAGACAGTCCGGCCCTAGGCCCAAGCCTGTGGACTCATGACTTTAGCAAGCTTAAGCTGAGCGTTTGTGCTAAAGTGAGCCTGAGGGTTTTTGGAGAGGCCATGATGAGGCCTTTGATAAGGCTATGATGAGGCTATTGGTTCCTGTACTTTGGAGTTTCATTTTACTGCCTAAAGTAAGAGAATATCAAAGGACATTGCTGAAAAAAGACAGCATCATGCCTTTGACTACATACTTAGAGGAAGCTGGAACATGCCAACAAGGATGTTTTGTGTCTGGAACACATGTTGCTGAACTCTGAAGGATTGGACAAGTGGTGAGGTTAATAGGACTAAGAGACTGAAGGTTTTGGACAATGGTGGGGTAACTGGGCTTTGGTGTTTACCTTGTTATACATATATATATATCAAAAATCTCTTTGTTAGAAATAAATAGTGCTTTTCATTTTAAGAATCTGTTCTGGTTTTAGAAATTATAATAAGGGCTAGGGATAGTGGTAAAAAAACACACCTGGTAACATATGTCTTGGGAGTTACAGAAGGTACATTTGAGGCAAGCTGAAAAGTTTAAAATGCAGTTCTAACTTTTTTTCTGCAGTCTCTGGGGCTTGGGAGCTGAGAGAAATGGTGGCTAGAGTCTGAATAAAAAACAGTGAGTCTCATCTCAGGGAAAGGATTCATCTACAGGAGTTTAAGGTTTGGTTCTGCCTGGGAGAAGCAGGCAAATGATTTTTAAGTTTAACAAAGTTAGAAAGTCTCTCTCCCTTGGCTGATAACAGATTAGCTCTTATGGAAAACAGAGTGGTGATTTCTCAAAACATTAAAAATAGATCTACCATAATATCCAGGACTTCCACTCCTAATGATCTACTCCAAAATTGCAAAATCAGTAATTTAATGGAATATATACACATCTATGATCACTGCAGCACTATTTACAATAGTCAAGCAATAGAAACAACCTAAACGCCTAAGGAAAGAGGAGCAGATAAAGAAGATATAGTAATATACACATGGAATATTACTCAGCAACAAACAAGATAAATTCTTGCTCCACATCATTAATAATGATGGAAATGCAAATTAAAACCATATGGAGATACCATCCTATACCAGTAAGAATGGTCCATATAAAAAAAAAGGGGGGGGGGATGTGGAGAGAAAGGAACTCTCTTACACAGCTGGTGGGAATGCAAACTGGTTCAGCCATTATGGAAGACTGTATGTAGGACCTTCAAACAATTGAGAGTGGAATTACCCTTCAACCCAGCAATCCCATTACTGGGGATCTATCCAGAGAACATGAAAATACTAATTTAAAAGGACACCTGTATGTACATGTTTATTGCAGCTCTGTTTACAATTGCCAAGATAGGGCAACAACTCAAATGCCAAAAAAACTGATGAATGACTGGAAAAAATGTGGTATTTGTACAAAATGGAATATTATGCATCAATCAAGGAAGACAAACATAATATTTACACCAACATGGATGGAGCTAGAAGGATTCATATTAACAGAAATAAGCCAGAAAGAAAATATAAATATGGGAAGGTCTCACTTATATGAAGGATATAGGAAAAAACAAAGAAACAAATAAGAAAAATTAGAAACAACTAAACCATAGAGCAGGGAGGGGGAGGAGAAGAAAACAGGGGAGGTGGAGAACACATAAGATTAAGAAAGATGATTAATGAGTGTTAAGGAAATGGGAGAACCCTGGGGTACACAATGATGTGTGTGTGTATATATATATATATATATATATATATATATATATATATATATATAATTTTTTAAAAAGCATGAATGGACCCAGAGGTTTTTATACTTACTGAAATAAATCAGATGGAGAAAGACAACATATGATTTCACTCATGTGATAGAGAAACAAAGAAACAAATGAACAACATAAAACATAAATGTAATTTTAGTGCTCATTTGGCAGCACATATACTAAAAGTGGAATGACACAGAGAAGGATAGTATGGCCCCTGTGCAAGGATGACATGCAAATTCATGAAGCGTTCCATATTTTTTAGCAGCTGGAGAGAGCTCAGGTGAGGGTTCCAGTCAGCACTCGACTACTTCCAGTTGCCAAGGTAACCTGGGAGATAGGGTGGGGCTGCAACTTTGCAACCAAATGGGCCTCTGCCATTCCAGGCTAGGCGCAGACTGAGTTTTACTAGCCCAGGGAAAGTTAACTTGGAGGCGACCAGCTCTCACCCCAAAGTGGCACTGGTGCAAACTTGAAAAACAAGGACACTCATTACCCAGAGCATCAAGACATACCAGTCAAAAAGGGTTACATGAGAAGCCTAGATGCTTGGAGGCACTAAAAAATATTTAAGACCCATCAAGCTGAAAGAGGAGAAACAACGAAAAAAGAAGACAGACAATACAATAGAAACCACATCTAATCACCACATCCACTCTTTGAAATGGAACTTGTCCCCCAAAAGAGCCAACTGAAACAAGATACAGTCAGCAGCAAAAGCACAAAGGCAGAGTTAACGATAACAAGATAGGCTTCAACATGCCATCTTATACTATAGCAGTAGTCACTGAATACGTAGAGCAAGTCTGAAAAGAAAACACAGGAAGTAGGAAGAATACAAATACTCAAGCAAGCCCTAAGAAAAATATCTCACCAACAAAGGATAAACAATCTGCAGAAACCAACATGACTGACATGAAAGAAATGCTTCATATGTCTGAAAAAGAATTCAGCATCAATGTGATAAAAGCACTCAAAGAGACCAAGGAGGGGGGGGGAGGGGAAAGCAAAAGGTTAGAAGTTTTCAATGAACTAAAAGAAGTAGCAGAAAAATATAGAAAAGAATGCAGCAAAATGAGCAGTATCATTGACAAACAGAAAAATGAAATTAAAACCCTAAATAAGAAGCTGCAGGAGATACAGTGTATAAGAATAGCAATAAAAGAGCTCAAAAATTCAGGGAAGAGGCAGGAAAGCAGATTAGAAGAAATAGAAGAATCAGCACACTAGAAGATAGAGTAGAGAGAATAAAGAAAGAGAGAAAAACAAAGTAAGAAGACAAAAGAAACAATCATATGTCTGTCAAATACCCTAAAGAAAACAAATATAAGAGTAATTGGAATCCCAAAAGGTGAAGAGAAAGAGATAGGATCTGAAAGTTTTTTCAATGAAATAATGGAGGAGAATTCCTCAAACTTAAGAAAGAAATGAAAATAGACATACAGGAAGCAAAAAAGACACCAAACTACTTTAATGAAAGAAGAAACACAGCAAGACACATCATAGTAAAACTTTCAAGAGCCAAAGATAAAGAAAAAATTATGATAATAACAAGAGAGAGAAAATAGATAACGTACAAAGGCAAACCAATTAGACTGACCTCAGATTTCTCAGAAGAGACACTCCAAGCATGGAGAGAATGGGGGCATATCTTCAAAACACTCCAAGACAAAAAGTGCCAACCAACAATAGTCTACCCAGCAAAATTATTCTTCCTTTATGAAGGAAAAATTAGAACCTTCTCAGACAAAGCCTCCAGAAATTTGCTACCACCAAACCCCCACTCCAAGAACTCCTACAAGAAGCCCTAAGATCAAAACCTGCAGAAGAATAAAAAGAATGAATAATAAAAAGAAAGAAGAAACTAAAACAGAACCCCAAATGACCACCAGGAACCATTGTTAGAATTCAAACATCAATAATTACTCTAAATGTCAATGGGCTAAACTCATTAATCAAAAGATACAGAGTTCTAGACTGGATTAAAAGACAGAACCCAACATTCAGCTGCCTCCAAGAAATATATCTGATCCCAAAAGACAAGCATAGATTGAAGGTAAAAGGATGGAAAACAAGTCTACAAGCAAACGGGCCTCCCAAAAAGTCAGGGGTAGCCATTATTATAGCACACGGAGCAGATTTCAAAATAAAAAAAAGTAGCAAAGGATAAAGAAGGTCACTACCTAACGGTTCAAGTGTCAACCAACCAAAAAGACATAACAATTATCAACATATACTCACCAAATGAGGGTGCACCAAGATTCATAGGACAGCTACTAAGAGAACTGAAAACAAATATAGATGAAAATATATATGTAGTAGGAGACTTCAACACCCCACTCTCAACAAAGGACAGATCAAAAAAAAAAAACAAAAGCTACACAAGGACACAAAAGCCTTAAAAGAAGACCTAAACAAAATGGACCTAATAGATATCTACAGGACACTACACCCACAAGGACGCTACACCTTCTTCTCAAATGCACATGGATCATTTTTCTGAAATTGATCACATACTAGGACACAAGGCAAATATGAATGAATACACAAAGATTAAAATAATACCAATTTTTTTTTCAGAGCATGAGTTTATCAAACTAGAAATCAACAAAGAAAAGAAAGCAAGAAGAACATCCAACACTTGGAGAATGAACAACATGCTGCTAAATGAAGAATGGGTAATTGAAGAAATTAAAACTTGCTTTGAAACAAACAACAAAGAAGACACAACATTCCAAAATGTCCAGGATGCAGCAAAAGTATATCTAAGAGGAATGTTCATAGCAATACAGGCCCATCTCAAAAACCAAGAAACCAACCAAAAAAAAAACCTTAATCTACCAACTTGAAAAAGTAGAAAAAAGCAACAAAAAACCCCCAAACCCAGCATAAGACAAAAAATAACAAAAATAGAAGAAGAAATAAATAACCTAGGGGCCAAAAAGACTATCCAGAAGATCAACAAAACCAAAAGCTGGTTCTTTGAAAAAAATAAATAAAATTGATAAGCCCCTTGAAAGCTCACAAAGAAGGAGAAAATTCAAATAAACAGAATCACAAATGAAAGAGGAGAAATTACAACAGACACAAAAGAAATCCAAAGGATAATAAGAGATTAGTATGAACAACTATATGGAAATGAATACAACAACCTGGATGAGATGGACAGATTCTTAGAAAGATACAACTCCCCAAAATTAAACAAGGAAAACATAGAGAACTTAAATAAACCAATCACAAGCAGTGAAATTGAAGCAATCATCTAAACTTTGCCTAAAAACAAGAGCCCAGGACCTGATGGCTTTACAAATGAATTCTACCAGACATTCAAAGATGAAATAATGCCTGCACTACTAAAGCTTTTCCAAAAAATTGAGAAAGAAGGAAAACTGCCAAACACATTCTATGACGCAAACATCACACTCATACCAAAAACAAATAAGGGCAGTTCCAAGAAAGAAAACTATAGACCAATTTCCTTAATGAACACGAATGCAAAAATTTTAAACAAAATCCTGGCAAATTTTTATGCATTCAACAATGCATAAAAAGCATTATTCACCATGACCAAGTGGGATTTATCCCAGGGGCACAAGGATGGTTCAACATCCGGAAATCAATTAACATAATACACCACATCAACAAAGAGAAAAACAAGAACCATATGATAATATCAATAGATGCAGAGAAAGCATTTGACAAAGTCCAGCATCCATTCATGATAAAAGCCCTTGAAGAATTTTGGATTAAAGGAACTTATATCAACATACTAAAAGCCATCTATGACAAACCTACAGGAAACATAATCCTAAATGGAGAAAAAGTAAAAATCTTTCCAGTTAAAATCTGGAACCAGGCAAGGATGCCCACTCTCCCCCCCTACTCTTAACATTGTACTGGAAGTTCTAGCTAGGGCAATAAGGCAAGACAAAGACATAAAAGGGATACAAATAGGGAAAAAGGAACTGAAGCTATCATTATATGCTGCTGACATGATTCTCTATATAGCACCAAAAAATCTATATATAACCCCAAAAAATCCACAGAAAAAGTGCTTGAAATAATAAACCAGTTCCGTAAGGTAGCTGGATACAAAATCAACACACAAGTTGGTAGCTTTCCTATATGCATAAAGTCAAATAGAATAAGAAGAAATCAGAAAAACCTTCCCATTTATCATTGCACCAAAAAAAAATTAAATACCTGGGAATAAACCTAACAAAAAACATGAAAGAACTATACAAAGAAAATTTTAGAACACTGCTAAAAGAGATAGAAGAAGACATAAGGAAATGGAAAGATATTCCCTGTTCATGGGTTGAAAGAATTAATATCATCAAAAGGCCCTCCTACCAAAGGCAATCTACAGATTCAATGCAGTCCCAATAAAAATCCCAGTGACATTTTTTTAAAGAGATAGAACAAATATTACAGAAATTCATATGGAATAACAAAGGACCTCGAATATCAAAAAGCCTCCTGACCAGAAAAAAAGAGAACAGAGGTATTACAATTCCAAACTTCAAACTATACTATACTAAACTATACTATACTAAACTACACTATACTAAAAAGCCATAATAATTAAAACAGCTTGGTACAGGTACAAAAACAGACAATCAGACCAAGGATACAGAATTGAGTGCCCTGATAAAACCACACATATATAGTCAACTAATCTTTGACAAAGGAGTGAAAAACTTACATTGGAACAAAGATAGCTTCTTCAATAAATGGTGCTGGGAAAATTGGACTAAGATATGCAAAAAATGGACCAAGACAACTCCCTTACCCCATGTACAAAAATGAACTAAAAATGGATACATAGAGGAAAACTTGGGCAAAACCCTCCATGAATTACAGTTCAGAAATCTCTTACTGGAAACATCTACAAATGGCAAAAAAATGAAGGAAAACATAAACAGATGGGACTACACCAAACTAAAAAGCCTCTGTACAGCAAAAGAGATGACAGAAAAAAGCTAAAGGAGGCCCAGCTGAATGGGAAAAAAATTTTTGTCCTCCACAAGAGTGATAAGGGTTTAATAATGAAGATCCACAGGGAATACACACAGCTAAATAAAAGCAAAGCAAGAAGCCCAATCAAAAAATGGGGAGAACTAAAAAGACACTTCTCCAAAGAGGAAATACAAATGGCCAACAGGCACATGAAAAATAGCTCAGCATCACTAGCATTCAGGGAAATGCAAATCTAAACCACAATGAGATACCACCTCATACCAGTAAGAATGGCCCACATCTATAGAACGGGCAACATCGTGTGCTGGCGAGGATGTGGAGAGAAAGGAAGGAACACTCTTACACTGCTGGTGGGAATGTAAACTGGTCCAACCACTGTGTGGAGGAAAGTTGTGTGGAGGACCCTCAAGCTAATGAAAATGGAATACCATTTGACCCAGCAATTGCTCTCTTGGGGAGCTACCCAAAAGAGACCTCAGTGTGGGTACAAAGGGACACCTGTGCTTGGATGTTTACTGCAGCGCTATTTACAATTGCAAGGACATGGAAGCAACCTAAATACCCCAAAACAGAGGACTGGATGAAAAAAATGTGGTATATATGCACTATGGAATATTACTCATCAATTAAAAGTAACAAATTTGATGACTTTATGACAACATTGATGTACTTAGAAGAAATCACATTACCAGAAACAAGTCAAAAAGAAAAAGACAGAAACCAAATGGTTTCACTAATATATGGGATATAGGGGAAAATAAACAAAAGCCATGAAGAAAAGTCAAAACAAGCTAAGCACCAAACTGAAGCACACAACTTTGGGCAGGGGAGAAAGGGGGAGAATGGTGGGGAGGTTGGGGGGAGTAAATCCCTGGAATTACAATGATGTGACATTTATGTATAAATAAAATTTAAAAAACATAAATATAATTTTAAAATATCAGGCAAATTCATGGTTACCAGAAGGGAATGGCAAAGAGGGGATAAATTGGATAAAAGGGAACAATTGTATGATGAAGGATGGAATTCAATTTTGGTGATGGATTTTATGTAGTGTTTATAGATGCTGACTTATAATGATGCACACCTGAAACTTACACAATGTTAAAACACAGTTACTTCAATAAAAACAATTTTAATTTTAAAAAAGAAAACAAGATAAATTCTTGCCATTTGCAACAACATGGATGGACCTGAAGGGGATTATACTAAGTAAAATAAGTCAGGAGAAATAACAAGTGATTTTACTTTTATGTGATATGTATAGAAACAAAATGGAGTATCATTCAAAGTGAAACCAAAAGCAAACCCTAGATATCTGATTGTAAAATTGAGGCTATCAGAGGAGAGGGAGAGGGCTGTGAGGGTTTTGACAGTGAGCAAGGTGTGGAAGCATGCACCTGAAGGAGGAGATCATATACAGTGTTGTAAACAAATGTTACCTTAATTTCAAAAATTGTAATAAAATAAGATAAAAATGCTTTTCCCAGAACTTTTCTAACCATTATCTTTGGAGCCTTGGACCCCCCCAAAAAAAATTCCCTTGGTTTACCCCAGTATAGCTTACAAAAAATTGCCACATTTTTCTCTTCCCTAACATACTGCTCAAAATATTCCTCAAAGAGAAAAGTTGTATTTTATTATTTTATTCTAATTATCATAGCAGCCAATTATTAGTGGTTGAGCAACCTAAAAAATTCAAAATACATGGACTTAGTGAATTTTGGGTTCACAGATACTAAATGTTGTCACTGCATATGAACACAAAGCAGACCAAAAAGCCTGAGACAGTAAAAGCTATAGTAATGACACACATGTGGCAACCTTCTTCTGGGTACCTCCTCAGGCACCAGCAAATCAAACAACTCCCCAGTTCAATGTGGCTGAAGCACTCCAGGGCAGTGGGAGCTATATGGATCCCCAAGCAGTGTGGGGTCTATATGGTCTATATGGTCACTACTCCTTCCACCACCAGCTCACTTCAGCCCCTCTTTGAGATCCACCAGCACTGCCCAGAGGCCAAGTGTGTCTCACAGCAACTCTCCTGTGTGCTAGTAAGGCTGGCACAGGTAGTATGCCAGCCTTAACCCTGAGCACTAATAGAAACTGTCAAGGCTGAAATTAGGGAGTTTTTTCTGTTTGCTGACTGAGTGGGTTTGTGAACTTGAATCATTCCTATTTTGCAATTTAAAAATTAAAACCATACTTGTAGCAGTTTTATTAGAGTTATTCTTAAAATGCAAATGCTTGCATATGTACACACACACACCTGTGCACATGCACAGGGTGGATGACCAGTGCCAAGGACAACCAAGGGTACCAAGCTCAGCTGTAGACACTGGGTGAACCAGAAAGTATAACTCTGTCCCATAAATCAAAGCACTCACCAGCAAGTGTTTTTCAAGACCCAACTAGGTGCTGGGAGCTGTGGTACAAATGTTGTGATGACTAATACTCTGGCCTCCTGAGTTTCCAATCTAATAAGAGGAAGATAAGATGATTCGGAACAGAGCAGAGAAAGGACCAGGTGTATAGTCACATAAAAGAGCAGTGTCCACAAAGCAGCAGAGGAGGCTGGTTCAGAGAGTAATGGGAGCTTGGCAATGAGGTCAAGTGAGAGCAGGGACCTCTGTGAATGCAGAGAGTGACCCTGGGCTGTTTGAGGGAGGCCCTTGCAGGCAGAGGAAAGAGCAAATGTAAATGCCCTGAGGGAGCAATGTGTTTGACCCATTCAAGCCAAAGGCTGGCCCTGGGGGGGGGGGGGGGATAAAGGGGGTTAGCAGGCAACACATAAGGAACAACTCAATATCAGATCCTTATTGCACTTTTGTAAGGTTTTGAGTTGCAGAGTGGCATCCATCAGAAGTATGATCTTTATTGCAGTACTATTTATAATCGCAAAGACATGGAAACAACCCAAATGTCCCAAAATAGACAGACAAATGGATGAAAAAGATGTGGTATATATATACATAATGGAATATTACTCATCAATTAAAAATGACAAATTTGATGAATTTGTGATAACAAGGATGTACCTAGAAGAAATCATATTAGCAGAAACAAGTCAGAAAGAAAGACAGAAACCAAACGGTTTCACTAATACATGGGAATAGGAAAAACAAACAGCCAGGAGAAAAAGTCAAAGCAAGCTAATAACCAAACTAAAGTACACAACTTGGTGGGGGGAGGGTGATGGGAATGGGAGCAGTCAGGGAGGGGAGGTGTTGAGTGAACCCCAGGGAATACAAAGTTGTGAAATATATATATGTATGTATGCATGTATGTAAATTATTTAAAAATTCTTTTAAAAGTATGATCCACAATGATAATCTTGAAAAGAATCTTAGTTCTAATAACAGAACTAATGTTCTTCACCAATTTTTTAGGCAGGGTCAAACAGACTGTCATTACTCACAAATGTTAGGACGTACCACCCACTCTGGGTGTCATTGTCTCCTGTTTAGGATTGCAGATTTTAAGGAAGGTATTCTAAAATGTGAGAATGGCCTTAATTAGAATTTCCTTTCAGAAAGATACAAGGGGGAAGAAGAAGTGAACAGGGTTTTTTTCTTTGTAATGTAATAATTCAGGAGCTGTTCCTAGAAGGTGGGAAAACAGAAAGAATATATAAAGAGGTTTGAAACAAAGAAAGGGAGGGGAAAAAAGAAAGATGGGAATTCAGATTGAGATTCAGGTTTGGTTTCGGCCATTTTGTAGGATGGAGATGTGAACCATGTAAGCTTGGCCATGTGACTAAGGCCTGGGGCCTGCAGCCTTTGGCTGGCAGCATGTGTGCTGGAGGCAGTTAGGGAGTTTTGCAGGTTTGAGCTCAGTGTTGGAGTTTGTTTTGCTGAGTTTGACTGTGTCTGGAAGAGGACTTACAAAAGTTGGGCCTAAAAAGAAGGTGAGCTTTCCTGGGTCTGGTATCATAAAGTTTCTTCTATTACCTGGATGACAAGGAGAAGATGGTATGGAGGAGCTGGAGCATGCCAAAGGAGCGTGCCAAAGGAGCGCGCCAAAGGAAGATGTCTTCAAACACGCAGAGATGAACTCTGACTGGCTGATTTTGGTGAGATGATCAGGACTGAGAGACTAAGGATTTTTTAGGCAATCTGGAAAAGGACTTTGGACAATGTTGAGAAAGGTTTTGGATAATGTTAAAGTTATCTAAGTTTTACTTACATATTTCTTTTGTAGTAACTAGGAAATCACTTTGTTAGAAATAAATTAGTCTGCACTGATAGTCTTGCTTTGACTTGGGGTTTTAGTGAGAAGGCTGGGGATGGTGGAAAGAACCCATGAAGTCTAAAAGGGTAAATTGAAGCAAGCTAGTTTAAAGTTTAAACCGTGTTTCTAAGTTTTTCTTTTTAGGTCTGAAAGAGGGGAAGAAAGCTGAGAGAAGCTGGTAGCTGATTTTTGCATAACAATGGTGGAGGTGAACTGTGAAAATGCTAATTAATAGTTTGTAGCCTGCTGCCTAGGGAGAAGCAGGCATAGGTGTGTCTAGTTCAAGTTAAAGACAATTGCTAAAGAATGGCTTGCAGCCTGTTTCATAGAGAGAAGTAGGCAGAGGTGTGTGTTTAAGTTAAAGTCAAAAAGTATTTTTTCTTTTCATCCTGTTTCACAAAGACTAAGTTCTGATCCCAATGTCTTGGATTCTAGGGGTCTAATTAAGGGGCAGGTATCATTCTATTTACTGCCACCTTCCTTCCTCTTCCTACCCACTTTCTGGAACTGTCCCAACTTACTAGACTTCTGGTAAAGCTGAGCTGGGGAAAGGAGACAAACCTCAAAATGTAAGTCAGTCTATTCAGGTCTTTCAATCAACAGGTTCATATTTAAGGAGAGGAGGGGTCAGCACATAGCTGGTCTGAGGTCCAGGGAATGGCTAAGCCATAGTTGATCATGGTTGATCTAGAAGTGGGCATCTGCTTGCACCAGCCACACAACCTGCCCCCCCCACACACACACACAACAAAACACACCAGCCCCACCTAGGAGAAACCAGAGACCAGTGGTTTTTTTCTTTGCTTTCAAAGCCTTTACTGAAATAACAACTTTAGAAGAAAATATAGGAACAACTTCTGCAAAACACACAATTATTCCACTTAGCAAATATTTCTAAAATAAGCTTGGAGACAAATCACAGGCAAACTTCACATTAATTATCTCTGTGCTCTGACTCAAGGAAAAACTACACAGGAGAAAGTAAAGGTGGGAGGAAACAGGGATTCACTCCTCATTCTAAATAGTGAATTCAGAGTTTGAAAATATGAGAGGAAATGGAATACATTCTCCTCCCTCGTCAATCTCCACTTTTTCAAAGAGCCATACCATGAGCACCTGTGCCTCCCTCCACCCTCCATACCCCCCATTAGTCACCTCTGACCTCCCACCATCACTGGAGAGCAGGAGGTGGGAGGGAAATGGGAGAAGCAGTTTCTCAGAATCTTGGTCCTGGCATGTGAAAGGCATGTAGTAACCTTGAATGAGTGAGGGTGAGGGTCAGAACTTTTGAGTAGTGCAAAACCACAAGTTTTAACAAAGAGGGAAGTGAGTTAGAGTGGCGACCACAAGGCCACACATCCATTTTGTAGAAGCGTGGGGCCAGCAGTCCAGAAATCCAGGTTCCTGATTCTCCCAGGTTCACCTTCACCTTATCAACTCATCTTGCCTGCTTCTTTTGCAGGCAAAATCACAAGGAAAAGCTCAAGGATATTCAGTAAGTGCTCTCCTGCCTCAAAATTCAAAGTTTGACAACAGAAAGGAAGTTAGGCACTAATGAGTAAAAGCCAGATGCTAACCTGAGGAAGGGACTCCCAAGCTTCAGGGGTGAGGACACCACCAGAGACAGTAAGGAACATTGCTGACCAGTGGCAGTGCCAGCACTAGAGCCCCTTCTCCCACATGTGCTGCTGGTTTCCAACTTGAACATCCTCCCCTCGATTCCAGGTCCTTCTTTGAGTGTCCCTAAAACTCGTGGGTATGTTTGGGTCCATAGTGACCTATAGTCACTTAGATTCTTTACAAATACCCATATCAGTTGAAGCAGGGCCCTACCTTTGATTCAGACCATAGAGATATCTGTTGTGGGCTAGGGGAGTGTGTGTGCATAGAGGATGCTTTCTGGAATGACAGCTCCTCTGGAAAAAAATATCCTCTGAGGATTCCATGGACTAAATAAATTCAAAGGCACCCATACTTCCCAGGGGTCATTAACTTGGGGCAGTTACATGTCCCATTGGGCAAAACTACATGTAAAGCTAACAAGTCCCAATAACCCTTGGCAAAGATAGACTCCAAACATGCTTGTTCAGCACCAGAGTCAAACAGCTGCTCCTCAAGTTCTTACCTGACTTTGTCATCTCTCTGTCCTTCTCCAATGAGATACACATACACACACAAACACACACTCCAGTTTTATTTTTTGATCCAAGGCAGTCATCTCAAAATAGAACTTACAAGCAAGCTCATATGGTCAAGTCATGTGGAAGAGGGATTAGACAGGATCTTATCAGCTCCAAAAAAGCCAAACGGGACTCCATGCAGGGAAGAGGGTCCTACAGAGAGGGAGACTTGGAATTGAGCTAGACAAAACTGTTCTGATAATTAGAGATGCTGACAAATAGACAGCTCCACCTCCTTGGTGATACAGGAGTTACTGTGACTCAAAGCCTGCAGAAGATGGCTGCCCAGGCTCTGATTAGGGATGGGGGCACCTCAACATCCTTCCACCTCTGAGATTCTAAGCCATCTTGAAATAGTTCACTTCTTTCATAGAATCACTATGCTGAATCATCATGTCCTAAAGTCACTAAGATTCAGACAAGGTCCGTGAGGAAAGTTTTTATCTCCATTACCCAAACACGCTCACTTTGAATTTTCAAAAAAGAAGATACATTTATAAACAGGATGTTTATGTTTGCTTTTTAAAGATAACAAAAATATTCCCTTATATTTTATTCTCCATGATCTGCTTTAAAAGAACATCATTACAGATAGTATACTCGAAGGGCACTGTCAAAATATCCTTGAAACCACAGGAAATCAAATTGATGTCCTCTTTTCTGAAATAGGCAGAGAAAGCCTCTGACTTGCCTAAAATTCCCTGCTCAGCTTGGCACCCCTGACCAGTTGGTACCTGCCCATGGTGGGAGCCTGACTCATTAACCTTCATCTTAAAGGAGCAAGGAAATATCAGTTATTGTCACTGTGAACCTGCTGTTTGATCTTCCTTGTTGACATTAAATAGGCAACTCATATAAAATATAAAATATTGTTTTTTGTGATATGGTCAACACTCAGAAGCATGGCACGTACTCAAAAGAAAATGTTAGCTACCATTATTAGTCTTAGCATTATTAGCTTATTCTTCATCATGATCATTATTAGAAATTACTACAGCAAAGAGAAGCCTTATAAATACTGTGTTCTAGCCAGGCACAGTAGCTCGTGCCTGTAAGCTTCAGCCTATGAAGCGGCTGGGACTAGGAATTGCGATTCGAGTCCTGCTTGGGACAACATAGCGAGACCTAGTCCCAAAAAATATCTGGGCATGGTGGTGCACGCCGGTAATCCCAGCTCCCTGGGAAGCTGAGGCTGGGGATTGCTTGAGTCTGTGGTACCACGGGCAAAAATGGTGAGACCTAGTCTCAAAAAAAGAAAGAAAGAAAATGTGTTCAGAAAATGTCATATACTTAGACTTAGAATAGCACAAAGATTTCATGGTCACAGATATTTTCCCTACTGTGTCTTGGAGATCATTCTTGCTCATGAAAAACTGAATGAATGTACTTTCTAAAACAGGTAGCATTTCCTAGGTACTTGCTACCTGCAGTGAACCAACAGCATCAACCTTATCTGAAGCTGGTTAAGAAATCAGAGGGCCACCAGCCCTCCCTTAGAGCATGTGTTTATCTTTAAATATTAAAGATGTTAACTCTCCCTTTAAATACTCCAGTTGCCTCACCTTAGCCAAAATACCAACATGAATTTGGCATATTCTAGAGCAGTGAACAACTTCAAGGCCATTTTCCTAATGGCCATGAGGAGCCAAAGTAAAATGAGTAACTCACTACAGAGGAAATTCATTCTTTAATTTAGATGGATCATAAAAACATCTCTGTACTATAGTCTTCAGAAAACCAGCTTAGCATCCCTCCAGCATCAGGGGATTATACTTAGTGAAATAAGTCATAAAGAAAAAGAAAAATGTCAGAATATTCTTATAGGAAGAATAGAGGAAAAATGAAAAAAGGGTCAAAAACAAAAGACAAACTTGCGGGCAAGCTATAGATCTGAGACCCAAAGAGGGAGAAGAGCAGGGATCCAAAGAGAAGAGGGAAAAGCACAAGGAGCTGTGGTACCTGTTCACAGGTGTGGTGGTAGGACTATTATTTATGGGGACTATACCTGAGGGGAGAAATCAGATACTCTACAAAAAGGAATAATGATAAAAGGAAAAAATTAATTAAAAATATTTTTTTAAAAGTGTATTCCTGGAGAAATGATTGGTAATAGTAAAAATGTGCCATCTATATTTGAAAAATCAAATCCCTCCAACATCTAGCAGTCTGATGGAAAGCCTAAAATATAATTGATAGATTGATTATCCAGATTTGTAGGCTTTCCTTGTTTCTGAAGGAGTCAATCTAAACATTTATCCAAGAACCCTATGTTTAGAACAAAGTGGTTCTTCAGATAAAAGATTCATAAAAGAGAAAAACACTAAGGAACTGTGCCTTAAAATTCCCATATAAAACAAGTCTGAAAATAAACAGCAGGCTAGGCAGGCCAGGGGACAAGGCCATGGCCAGGTGCAAGGAACTGGGAGCAGGTGAGCCCCCCTAACCCTCCAGGAATCTTCATGCTCCTTTGCAGGATGTTTCTTGTTGTTCTCTCATGGCCTTCTCTCTTTTTGGACTTATCTGCTCTCCTCACCCAGAGGATGCTGCCCTCTTAGTCTCTTTTCCCAGGCCCAGATGAACCCACTCAATAATGCATTCCCCCACTAGGCCCAGATGTGTACAATCATAGAAAGGCACAATATCACAGGTGCTGGTCATAGCAGCTAATGGAGGAAATAGCCTAACCAACTCATTTACCCTACAGCTAGTCTGTGACATTAAGCACTATTAAATATGCAGGCTCCATTTTTCAGTTTCATAATCTTTACTATATGATCACTATTCTCAAATGGCCTCCAGGTCCAAGATGGTTGCTAGAACTCCACCTATCCCATTTGTATTACAAGTAATAGGAAGAAAGGAGGATGATAAACATGCACCTTCCCAGTATCTCCCACAACACTTCTGCTTGTGTTACATTGGCCAAAATTTATCCACGTGGCCACACTTAAGCAGAGGAGACTGAAAAGTAGTTCTGAGCAGCAAGAAGCTCAGCTAAAATGTAGGGTTAATACTAAGAAGGAAGGAAAGATAAAGTCACCTGGTTCCAGGCAGAGGGCCTCAGCACACCTGCAAGGTGGTCTAGGCTGCAGCCAGGGTGGGTCTTGCATCACCAAAGTCTGAGGGTCTTGAGATCAAGGGAGTTAGAGCTGGGGGAGCTGATTGATATTCAGTTCCATATGGGCCAGGGGTGAGGGTGGATTCCCCCCAGTTTACTCTCACCTCAATCAGATCTGCACAAGGCATCAGAAAATCAGAAAGTACAGCTGTAGATTTCCAGTAGGTAAGAAGAACATATCAAAGCCCTGAATATACTCATCACCTTGAGAGGACCCAGAACATGGTCAGAACCATGAGACAAACTGGAGTGGGAACCTAACACAGAACTCCACCTACAATATTTCTGGGGCCTAGGCAACTAAAACCCTGATCCAGAGATGTGTGCAATGTGAAGCTCCCTCTTTTCCTAATGGGGAGGAAAGCCTCAGAGATACACCTGTGGCCCAATGGCAGAACTGGAAATCACAAGGAGAGGAGAGATACTGGACCAATCACCTGCTGAAGTCTGTCCCATAGAGAAACTTCTTCAACAGCAGCTGGGAGATAGGTTCCCAATGCCACATGACAGAACTATAAGGCTCAGAAGCATGGATGGAAGTCATCAGAATGGATGGAACAGTCAGTATGTAATAGGAGGAATGAAACTCAGAGACCACATTGGTCTGGAGAAAAGGGGACAGACTCTTATACCATAGCAAGTGCCAAAATCAAGGAGTCTGGAGAACCATGCCACATATACCTGTCTTACAAGAGGCTCCTGATGTGCTCAGCCTGGCTACCTGCCTCACAGTTATTCCCAGAGAGCTGAGCAACCTGGTGTGGTTTGCTCTAGGAGCATAGCTTCTTGTCAGAGAAAAGGACATTGTTCCAGAAGAGAAAAGAGACAAGACCAGTGGGCCAAGCATTTGCATATACAGCTTGCAGTGAAAAAGGAGTTGGAGTAACCAGAGGGAGGAAGTTGTGGGGAGAGGGGAAGGAGCAGGGTGGTGGTCATATGGGTGCATTATTGATGGAGGGCCAAATCTAAGGGGGATAATCACTGAACAAAAAGGACTGATGTTGTAAGAAAGTAAGAAAATTAAAATTAAAATTAATTTATCCTCTTAAAAAAAGGGGGAAGGAAAGATAGTGTGATAGGCAGCTAGAGGTGCCAAACCATGAACCCCATTTCCAGTTGAACCTAATGTCTGCTTGTCTTCACAGCCCCTGCCTTTCCAAGGTTCATCTGGTCATTGTCTTCCAGGCATGGCTCTTTAGGGCAAAGTTCATCTTGTCCTCCTAACTTGGGGCACCTCAAAGCGTCACATTACCATTCTGATGTTGCCTCCTACAAGGTTCCTCTCAGGGTTCTTCCTTACCACAAAGCATCCTGACCCAATTTTCCACTAAAACCCACAAAATACCACTTGCTGTACGTTCAGCCTTATTATTTGTCTCTAATAAATACTAAATGGCCATGTGACCCTGTTAGGCCTGAGGCTGATTTCACCTTCAGCCCAGTTTTCAGGACACTATTTTCATCACTTTTGGTGACTATTCAATATAGTGTGTTTGCTGTTGATGACAGTAAGAGAAAAGAGCTAGTCCACGGAACATGAAGAAGACTTCAGTAGCCACCAAGTTTATGTAATTCAGAGAGGACTTTTTTAAGGTTGATGTCAAGGACTCCTGAATAGTTTCTGTCTCTGAACTTTGTAAAGTAACTGATATTCTTACAATCAGAGGCCACCAGAAGCCTTACTTAGGGATCACAAAATGAAGTCTGATCCTTCTGTTACATAGATGGGAAAACTGAGGAAAACTAAATTTGAAGATGAAAAAGTCTTGGCCTAGGTAAACCAGAATTAGGAGACTGTTCTCAACATGCTGCTTGCCCTTCACACCTATACCACAACACCATGCTCAAGGATCTTTGATTTCATCTCTGATGAAACCTGAGATGATCCATCACTCTCATTACCTGCCTCTCACCCTGTTAGCAGCCCAGTCTCAAACTTTCCAGTCAGTTGAGGAGTCAGACTTAGAAATTCACAAACTAAACTGATGCAGACTTCTAAATGTCTTAATTTAGAAACAGGAGCCCCAAATCTTGGCTTATCCTCCTTTGCCAGGCTTAAGTCTAGGCCTACAGGGCATCCCCAGTACCTAGGCAAGCCAGCCTTACTCAATGCATATCATGTTTACAGTTGAACTTGCTGTTGTTTTTGTTTTCTTTTCTCAGCTCAACTCCATGTACTAAATAGAGAGGTGACATCAAACAGTTGGGCAAACAGCTGTTTGAAGCTGCCCCTGTGCAATCTGGGAGAGCAGTTGGTCTTCCTCCAGCAACACCCAGGAGCAGACACGACTGGAAGGTCATTGACTACTAAATGGCAAGCTTGCTCTGAGATGCTTGAGACACGACAGTTGTTGGGAGTCCAATAATGCTAGTTTTATTCAAGTAATTCCTTGGTTTTTTTTTTTTTTTTTTTTTTTTTTTTTGAGGCAACCATGGGTGAGGACTACCACCATTTACTATTTATTGAGTACCTGTCATATAAACAAGAAAGGGAATGTGTCCAGGTTGAAGAAGCTTAGCAAATATGGGTAGGCAGGGGGGTGTAGACTCCATTCTGACTGATGAACAGATGAACACACACAGCTTTTGAGGCCTCACTGGTCACACAAACTTATTCCTCATCCCCACTGGGCCAGTCAGCGTGCTGAGACTTTTAAGGGCAGAGGATGTGCGCGGCAGTATTGGTTACAGCTCCTGAACCATGGATTCAAATAACATGGATTTAAATTAAAACCGAGACAGAAATGTCCCTGACAGTAAATACAAGTAACTCCAAAAGAACTCAAAAATATCTATTATGAAAGACTCCCAAAAAAATCACTCCAAGCAGACTCTTTATAGCACCAAAGAGTTTACTGAAAAAAATGGAGGGAAGGTTAATGTCTTCTTATCTAATCTCTGCTCTCTGTTCAACTGTCTTGTCAGGTAAGAGACCAGGACTGCTTGAACCATTCTGGAGTGTGGGACACCTCAAGTTCATGAGGGTGTTTATTACCATTTATCTGCTTTGGATCTGTGAGTGTTCAACCTACAGCCAAACTGTTGAGAGGCAAGGGTCTGTACTATAGTAGGAAAGGGGATCAAGAAAGACTCAAATTTTGCAGTGGTTAGTAACTTACAATAAATATGAGATTGGAGGTAATTTTTCCTATTATAAAGAAGCATTTATATAACTATTTGAAAAAAGGAAACCAATCTCAACACTGAAAAAAGACTATGAATAAGCAGTTCAAGGGAGAAAATTTACGGACCAATAAATACATGAAAACAGTTTTCATTTTACATAGTATGAGAGAAATGCAAACTTAACCAATTAAATGTCATTTTTCCACCAATGCTTGACTAATGGTAAATCATTTGATAATTATTTATGAAGATACGGATACTAAAACTTTTTGAAAGCAATTGTCTATCAAATTTAAAATAAACACATCCTTTGAAATTTTACTATATAAATATACTTTAATGAGCAAATGTAACATCAACAATATTTGTATTAAGGGAACAATTGCACTAGGGGAAATGACTTAAATGCCCATCAAAAAGAATTTAAGGAAGTAAATTAAGGTGTATCTAGCAAGTCATATATATACATGTTTATGTCATATATATGCTCAAACCAATGTAGTAGGTCTATATGGGTAGACATAAAAACTTTAAGATATTTCAAGTGAAAACCACAAGTTGTAGAAACAGGAGGCTATTTGTATTAAGTATATAGATAACTGTAGATTTGCAGAAACTAGTAAGCAATAGTGACTATTTGAAAGGTGTAATATTAAAATTTATTTAAAATATGCAATTTCAACACAATATGTATTTATCTATACATATCTATCTATCTATCTATCTATATCTATATCTATATATATCTGGTACCCACATATATAGCAAGTAGAAAATATTCATGGAGTCATAATAAATAAATCCCTAAGAATTGCTAGTCTTTTTTTTCCATTAAGAATATGTGTTGTTTTTTTGCAAATATTTGAAAGGTACAAAATTAAAAAGAAGATTCATTTGATTCTAACAGCCGTTAACCTTTATAAAATCTCTTAAAATAATCAGTGATACAGTGATGACTCATTTTTTTTTTTTAATGTGAATGCCTGTAGGGAGTAAGGATTAACATTTCCTTAGAGAAACTGGATCTACTTGGTAGAACATTCTTAATCTTTCTTGTTTACCAGATTTTTCTATTAATACAGTCTGTAAAGAACAGTTGTGCTTTTATGGCACGTTTCTGTTTGTTGTCAAACAGCAGCTGATATTTTATCAAGTGAGTAGTGTTCTTATTGCTGGGAAATAGACCTAAGTACCCTCACATTCCCCATCTTGGAAAACTCTCACCAAAATTGTCCCACCTTTTGTAAGTATTGCCAACAAAATGTTACTGGCAGATGCTCTTTAGGGTGTGTGTGTGGGGGGGGGGGGGGCAGGGTTGTTGGAGTCAAAATGTTAGTTGTGTACTCTGAGCTCTAGGCTGGATACCCTGAGCTGCAGAAATCTCCCTTAAATATTTGCAACTTCTGCTTACAGATTTTGTCTGATGCTCTGGAGCTCTGCAAAATGATTCAGAATCCACCACTCCCTTTTAAGAACAAAGAGATGGCCTCCATTGGTGACTTGGCACTAATTGCTCTTTTGTTCCTCTGATTCAGGAACACTTAATGACAAGATAATGACATTAAGCATTAGTCAAATGTGGGTGGGAGACAGTTCTTGTTTTGGATACCAGTGTAAATGCTACTCTCTGTACTACACACATTTACTCTTATAGTAGTAAAGTTGAGTTTTAAATATGTTCTCCCAAGAACTCTGCCATAGATACAATGGTGAGTCATGTTAAGATGGCAGCTTGCAGTCAGTACCCAATTCCTCCAGCATTCTGAGCTCAAATAAATACAAAGAATGCAAAGTAATAAATGAATAAACTAAAAACTGGGCGAGTCCAGCTTTGTTCCTAATGTTTCTGAGTGCTAGAAAGTTCCATTTTCCTGGAGTTCCTCTCACCACTTAGTCTTTGATGCCCTCTCTCCTTCCTGTTGGTTGCCCCAGCTCAACATGATTTTTTCCCTGGGGCAGTGCTAAGAGACAGTAAAGGAAGTCCTGGAGCTTCACTGAAGACATGCATGAAATGCTGCCATACATGGGGCATCAAAGGAGAAGTAACCTTCACTTTATCAACCAATAGGCCTGTTGATAAAGAGCAACAGGTTCTATTTCCCTCTTTTTTATTCCTATAATTTTAGAATTTAAACTCCTTTTCTTGGGATTCAGAGAGAAAACTTTAAAGTTCCATTACTCAGAGCAGGTGAGTGAGTACCTGCCTCATCCCAACTCTCCCACACAGATGGCCTGCAGCTTTACTTACCAGAAGTAGATGGCTCATCAACATCCTTTTCTAAAAGCAAGTATATATTTTCCTCTGTTGAAGCCTTCTAATGTGGAAGTGCCAACAATTAGATCCTTAAAGCATATTTCCTTTCCTTCATACTTACATGACCTCACTGAACCCTCATATGAAGTAGATGTTATTATTCTTATCTATGAAGAAGAGCAAACTTAAAAAGGTGGTTAAGAAAACAACTTGGTCCAAACTATACAACCAGTAAGGGCTGGAAAGATTCAAAACACACTCTCACTAAAACCGTAGTTGGCCACCTGTAGTCTACACCACCTCCCCCTCCCAGCACAGCTCTATGGGCAAGGTCATTTTTTTTCTCATTACTGCTGACTCTCCTTCCTTTTGGAAATCTGTTTGTCACCTTTAAAAAAGACTTAAGAACATTTGTAGAACTGGTGTGACCCAAAATAGACCTTACTATAGTATCATTTTCTCCTGAGGTGACAGCTTTTTTTTTTTTTTAAGACAAATTCTGTGTGTCTAGGAATTGTTAAATCACATATTTGTTCTATTTAACTTTTAAAACAATGATCTAAGGAAATTAACAGGTGAAAACATACCAGCTGACAATTCCTTAAGTGAGCTTAAGGAAAGAATAGAATTCAGAAAACTTCATCTGACCAAGCAAGGCTATACTCAAATCATAATAGCAAATAAGAAACAAATATACTAGCAAAGGCTGTGATGGTGGTGGTGATAACAGGATGGAGAGGAAGTAGGAGTCAACATTCACTGTTACTTTGTGTCATGCATCAAATCCAGCATTTCACACATACTCACTTAAATCCTCGTATCAACTCCATCATGTTGCTATTACTATCCCCATGGAAGAAACAATCTCAGAGAAATTGTTCAATTTGCTCAAGATTACAATTCATACTAGAAATAGAAATTTTAAAAATATGTGAACTTCAGAACTATTCTAATAAGATAAGCTGGGCATACACATGTGTTAAGGTCAGTCCCCAAAACCTGTTTCATGTACTAGGCAATCTAGAA
Source organism: Uropsilus gracilis (assembly GCA_004024945.1). NCBI lineage: Eukaryota > Metazoa > Chordata > Mammalia > Eulipotyphla > Talpidae > Uropsilus > Uropsilus gracilis. The sequence continues at coordinate 72,353 of PVHY01003927.1, forward strand.
AAGACAATGATTGTGTGTTATTAAGTGCTTGTGCATGAACTGGATGCCTAACTCAAGTACAGATAAATGAAAACAAAAATCAAGATGTATTTGGGTCACAAAAATAGTTTTCGTTCATTAAAAGTGAATGCATTTGACTGATACTTTCATTCACTTGTTTATTTATTCACACAGCAAGGCACTATGGATACAAAGATTTGTGAGACTGTATTTCCAGTTCACTGTCTTTAGGTCTTCAGAGTCTAAGAGTTGAGTGATTTGGCAGGGCATGATTGTTTCCCCTTTGCTGCATTCTCAAGTCTGGTACAGGCAAAGGCAACAGAAAGTTGCCTGTACTGTGAAGGACACATTCTCAGTATAAAGAATAGGACCTGTGTTAGTAGGTCTGTAAACTACTCTTCCAGTTTGCTTTTCAGATTTTCTGTTCTCAGATCAGACCCAAACAGTGGCTTGCATTTCTCTCCTTCCTTTCCAACTTTGAAATCAGGAAACTTCCAATATAATGATGATGAGAATAAATACATCCCAGCCTTGAATGTAACAAGTTACTCAGGACCTAGTTCCTTTATATTCTTTTTTTTCCTTAAAATCAAATTTCCAAAAATCTAACAACTATACTGAGGACCTACCATACTTATTAAAGTTCACCTCAGAGCTGCTCCCTATCTCATTCTAAATCCCTCAGAATTTTTCCCCCCAGTGGAGAGCATGAACACAGTCGCCCACTACCACAAATTAAGCAGTCAAGTTTCCCACATTTGGGGAAATTGCAGGGGTCAGCACATCTGGAGTGCAATGCATAAGCCTCACTCTGGAAAAACCACCTTCTTGATTATGGTATCTCCCCTGCCAGGTAAGTATTCAGAATTAATTTTAACGCCATTATTGTTGAGTGGACAGGGAACTCAAGAAACATAATCTGCAATTACTGGCAACTACTCATTTGAAATTATGCTATAATTGTTTTACTAAATCTACTTTTAAAAATAATATTTGCTATACTGGTAGCCGTGTATTAATGGAACTGTGTAATATTAAATAATTTTGAGCCGTGATTTTGGGGGGGGGAAAAAAAAAGACTTCAGAAGGAAGTTTCATGAATTCAAATCTTCCAAAATTTTGAAGTTTAAAGAAGGAAAAACACCATAGATACTCTTGACAAAGTAGAAAAAAGTGGGGGAGGGGAAAAAAGGATTAATCTATCCAAGTAAGTTGATACTTTGCAGGACTGGGATCAATGAGGTTGACATTTGGAAAGATAAGAAGGTACAAGATGGGTGGCAGGGAAGATAAAATCTTTCTGATACACATAAACTTTCAGACATCTGAACAATCATATGTGCAACCTTAGTCTGTAGATAACATGTTTTTATATAAAGAATATATAAAATATATATAAAGAATATAAAGAAAAAAATATATAGAGAGAGTTAGTTTTAAAGTTCTACTCAAACAGAAAAACCGTGAATGACTTGGAGTAGCAAATAGTGTATCTTGAGGAATGGCCTCAATACAAGAGTGAGAGAAATCAGTAGACAAATGTCAACCAATAGAACCAAGAACGATATCTAATAAAAGGGAGAAATGCTCTGGTACAGATTTCTATAGGTTTTTCTAAACATGCACAGGTCAGAAATTTTATGACTACAGCAGAAATGTATGTCATGTATCCAAAACAACACAAGCTATTTATTTACAAATTTTTTCACCAGAGTAAGCAACCTGATGTCAATACATGGTTTCACTCTCTATTATCTTGGTTCCATGCAGTTTTTAAGACAGGCTAGGTACTCAGGTAATCTGTTGTTTTATTTTGCTACTGATAAAGGAAGACAAAGATGTATTTCTGAACACCAGGCAAAGAAAGCGAGGGGATAATCAAGAAATCATTTGTAACTAAAATATTCTTAAGAAAGCAAGATATATGTACACTGCAGAATTTTTTTTGTCCAGGTTTTTGGTCCATTACATATACACACTCCGTGTTTCCTTTGAAATCTAGGATGAGAATTCTATGCTTTTTATGTAGTTGGGACTGCGGCATTTAAATATATATATATATATATATATATATATATATATATATATATATATACACACACACACTTGACAGGTTTACACTGTGAAGAAACTAGTATCTCTGAAACATTCATAAATGTTTTAAGTCAAATTAGAACTGCCAGTTTAAGTTTCAGACATCTTCTTTCCCTAAGATCCCCTCTAAAGAACTTTTCCAAAAAGCAAAACTCTAACACTGTCACCTTTCACTGAATTCCTAATACAGGCTAGGCAAGCTGCGATGGTTACACTTCGAAAAAGCACACAATACTGAAAATGAAGAAATACACAAACTTTCCTTTCAATGAAAGATTTCCTTCAATGAGTACTTCCAGCTCATTTCCTTTGGATACTGCCCTGGAATTGCATATTACTTCAAGGTCTTTTTTAAAGTGAGTTCTCTTCCTAGATTGACAGAGCCAGCTGCAGCTCATACTGTATATGGAAATGATATCATCAGCAGCCTGTCCTTGAACAAAACCATAATCATTACATTTGGTTCCTTTTCACATAGCAAGAACCAAATAAGTGCTTGTTAAGGTATTCAGAAAGGTACCACTTGTAATCAATTGGCAACTTAAAATCAAAAGAAATTTTGGCATAATTACCTGAACTCCACTCAAAGTCCTATTGTTTACTAGTAATATGTGAAGCGTTAGCATACTAATATTCAAACCATGTTTAGTATAAAACAAAAAATTTTAGTGATTACTCATTAAACATTTTAAACATTTTCCTATTTCTTATACTTTTGTTCCAGTTTAGCAAAGATTAACATTTAATAATCTGACACATAATTAAATTAAAAAATTTAATGGAAGCCATTTTTGTTAGATCATTTTTAATTTTGGAAAGTTACTGATTTCTCAGGTGTAGTCCCCATAGTTTTCCCACCACCATAGAACCCATGATCCATCACCATAGTCCCTTGTACTCTTAATAAGAAGTTATTTTTACACCTACTATGTAAGTTGACTTTGCATTCCCACAATCCCACTCCCAGACAAAGTCATTGTTAATCAGTTGCTTTAATTCCATTCTGACTTCATTTATGTATCAACTCTACTCTTCCTTGGATTGGGTCCTATATTCATTCTTGAAGGTATCAATGAGTTTGTCAGAATTAAATAATTTTATTTTATCAGATACTGTATCTGAGACCCATGGTCACCATGAGAAATGTATAAATTTAACTTTTATTAATGTTCTCACCTGGTAAATATTAGTAAAATAGTGCAACTCTAATTTGGCTTCCATTTATCAAAGCAGATTTTAGTTTTTAGAAAAATTTAATTTCCTTTAATGAAGACCCAAATCTTTTAAAGGTATTTATTAAGATATTTAATTATTTTACCTTTACATTTCTATTTTTAGTAAATCTTTTACACTTTGTCAATTATTTTCCCATTTTCAAAAGTTAATTGTTAACACACATTAATATTTAAAAATAAATATAAAATTTTAATTAAATTTGCTCTATTAATCCATTTATACAAAGTTTTCTTAAATCTCTCATTGGAAGTCTTCTCTTTTTAAAATAACCACCAAAATGAGATTACCTATGCTTAAGAATCACTCAAAAGTGGTACAATATAAACAAAATGTAGTTCTTTTTATATCCACAATACTTGAGAATTACATCAAAATCATTTATCTTAGCAACAGAGGTTGCAAATGGTATTGGATCAGGGAATTTTGCCTGATCATCTTATCTCTTTTACAATGTCCTCACTTGTAATGTTAGATGACTAGATGGGCTCTCTCATTTACTGTAAACTGGAAATTTTTGTGTACTCCTTTTCACATGAATTGAGAAACAAAAATGACCCAACACAGCTAATTATCAATACAACATGCTCAATTCTGTTATTGCTGCACACCTTTTAATTATGTTGTGCCATTATTTTTTCAAATAGTTGCAACCATACTAGATGTAAAAATTCATGCCCTTTTCCTCCAACTTAACATGCCACAATCAGCAATTATGTCCCCATACTATAAAAACCTTGTAAAAAAATTTCAAGAAGGTGTATTTTAACAAAACATGTCAACATCTATATATATCCATATATATACAGAAATTATGTTGGACATTAATAAACACTTTTTTAAAATGAATTAACACAGAACTTTGAACACTTATTTTTACCTTTGAACTATAATTAGAAAAGTCCTCAAAAAAAGGGCAGTCATAAACATTTAAATGCAAGATATATAATCCAGCACATTGAAAACTCAGCCATATACTCTATTGTGCATAGCACATGAGCGTCTAAACAGTTTATCTGGTAGTAAAAGGAATTTTTTTAAAGTCACTATCATCCACTCAGGGTAGAGATAAAATTACCCTTTCAACTATTTTCCATTTTCTTCACAAAAACTTTGAGCAAGAGGCACAAACCATAAAGAAAAAAAATCCTACCAAAATATTAAACTCTTCTTAGACCATATTACTTTAGACCATATTACTTCTTAAATATTACTAGAAAACATAAGATATTAATGAGAAAAAGATTAAAATTGTTTGAAAGAACTTTCACAAATGTACAAAGGAGTGGGAAACGTATACAACACAAATGATAAAAAATTTATGGTGTTCCAAGCCAATAACCAGAGAAATGTAAATATCACTTCTTATCCAGAGATTGGTTAAGACTGCAAATGAAATACAAATATTTAAGTGGAAGATGTCCATCACGATGGTCCTTGTATAAGAAGCTAACTGAATACATAAAATATTATTTGGAGATCTAAATAGAAGCATCATCCAAACACCGGATATGTTTCAAAAAGATCCATTTTGAAGGAGAATGATTTGCTAGAATGTAAGGCATGTAGTGGTGTGAATAACTGGTCACACAGTCCAATTCATGGAGTATCAAAAGACTGGTAGCAGTCACAAGAAACACATTCCAAAGAGGAATGTGTCAGAGGCCATTATATATTGTGAAAATCTCATTATTTTCTCAGATCAAAAGTATTCATAGCAAAAAGGAGATATTCCAGATGTGGGGTGGAAAAAGACAAAATATCAAGATGATGACATGAATTCTATTTTTCCCCAAAAGATTTATTCTATCATTTACTATGTCAATGTCTGCAGATGCTTACAACAAACAATGGGGGCATTCCTGACAGTCCTTGATGCAGAGCCACAGCTAATATGTAACATTTGTACATATTTATTTCTACTCCATGACCTTTTTAGGTCATTTTTGTGTTTGTGAAAGCCAAATGTCTACTTCAAGAATGAGAAAAACTGTCACCGTGTATCCCTTTTGAAAATAAAGCAGAATTACGTAAGAACTGAGGTAAGCTACTGTGACATAGGTAAGAAAAATCACCATATCCATGAAGTTAGGGGATGCTACAAAAACATTAATAGTCCATTCACTCATTTATTAGTCAACACAAACTGAACACACCTTTACATATTATACGCTGTGTTCAGTAACTGAGCAACATAAATTGTAAACATAACATTCATGGTCATTGGTGTCTTGAAGCTTTCATTCTAATGGAGAAAAAGACAGTATTTAAATAAGCTTATTCATGGAAGTGAATTTTCCAAACTTGTTTACTATCAACCATTTTTCTTGTTTGCTATCAACCACTCTTATGACTATTAACTTTAAGACAAAATTTTAATCACACAAATTGGTCATTATATATCAGGTTTATGTTCCATCAAAAATCCAGAAACAAAAGGTCTCAATTTCTGTGGAAACTGACTCATTTCTAGAAAAAGCTTCCTAGGGAACATCAGGATAATCTTTGTAATTTGCAAAATGCAGCTGTCCCACCTTTTCAATTATCCTGGCAGATCCCAGTCCTGGTCAGTTAACAGAGGTATCTCACCAAATCTGTACACATTCAGACAATAAACCAGAATAAAAACACTGACAACATAGACATGTGAATAGTAATTATAATTAACCTTTTCTAAAGAAAAGGTATATGTAATAATACATAATATGGGTAACAATTTAACTCCAGCCTTTTCTGCCCCTTTTACTCAAAATATAAAGCAGAGACAATACTTTATCTCAGGTTAACATGCAAGTGAAAAAGAAATGTTCATTTATATATTAAACATAAATATTCATTAGTAAAGTCATTTTCCTTTATTTCATTTCATTATGAATCAGGTCCTACCACTAGCCACAAGACCCCAATTACAGTTTTGGAGATTGACATTTCAGTCAGTTATAGATAGACACAAGAATACTGTTAACAAGTAGAAGAGAGTAACACTTCAGCTAAATAGCTGGCTGCACTGCTTTAACCAATGAAATGCCTGCTTCAATCTACTACTCCTTCCCTCCCAGCCATCCATGAAGTCAGGAAAGCCTTGAAAAATAATTTTTCTATGTATCTAACACATCAATATTGGTGAAATTACAAAAGAACCCAAGTGCCATGTGAAATCTTCCAAGAATACAAGTTCATAAAATTATGATAAAGACAGATCTTTCTTTCTCTTCCTTCCTACATGTAAAACTTGAATCAAAATTTTCTATCGTGAGAAATTTCAATACAAGATTTAAAAATTTTCCAAGTTTTCTAATTTGTTTGCTGTACTATATGCAGTTTCAATCAATTAATACCCAGAGCTCAGTTTGTAAGGAGCTACATAAAATGACTAGTTGAAACACATTTTCACGTAGACTGGTCTAGAAAAATACGATAAGCAAGGAAGGTTAATATCTACACAAATAAGTTATATTTAAAATCAATCCAATTAATAAAATGTATTTTGAGCACAGACTGGAATTAGCATACATTTTTATCATCTGTAGCAATCAAGAGCCCTCATTGGACTTATTTTTCACTTTCTCCTTAATACAGTACTTTGAGCATTATCCCAGAAAATATCTTTTAAGTGCTCCCAAGGAACCATAGAGGGAGAATATGTAAGGGTTAATTCAATACTAGCTAGTCCAAAGAATAGTTTCGAGAAAAATAAACAATTCTGTATTTCTTTGGAAGAAATGGAATTTCTTCATCCAATCGCAGTGTGGGGAAAGAGAATAACATTACAGTAGTATAAAACAATATATACATGTTATACTTTCCAGGCAAGATGAAATAATCACAATGTATCATAAATCACTAAAAATACAGGACTTTGTCCCCACTTACAATCATACTCTATTTTTAAAATTAAAATGGAAAAAAAAAAAGAATGTATGAGAAATACAAGAGTTCTATTTTGGTTTATAAGTAGAATTTAAACAAAGATGAAGACTGCTTGCATCTGCACACACAAAATGGCTCAAGATTTAAATGACTCAACTACTAACCAGTATGAGACTGTACTTATACAAAAAACTTACCAAAGTTTTAAAACACAATCTAAATTTTGCATGTTAAAACAGAGCACAGTTTTCTAGTTTCTGCATTAACTAACGTCAGGGTCATGGAATAGCAGTATTAGAAAAGGAAAAATATTGTATTGATGCTTCTTTGAAACTGGCCTGTTGAAGGTGATGAGTATTTTAAATTTCAAGGCTGTTTACTCAAATAAAGTAAAAATTATGACTTAGAAACCCTCAGGGTTATGTCATTAGTAAGCCAAGCACATTTAATACCATAGAAAACACACATAATTTATTAGATGAACTTAAACACAAATCAATTTCAGGCACTTCGTAAGTAGTCTATCAGAATTTTCTACCAAAAAATGGTCTAGCAGGTCAGACCATAAGAATTTAAACTTTAGTTTCTAGAACAATAATGCAAAGGCTAGGCAACTAATAAATAATGCATGATTAACCCATCTGTATGCTGTTAACGTAAATTTCTTCATAATTACATACATAATTCTCAGGTTTAACAGTCACTTTTCATAGCATCCAGGTTTTTATTTCTGGCTTGCTTTCCTTTTTCTATCTGCCATGATAGTCTTAAAATTTCCACATATTTTTGGAGGAACATGAAATAGAAGCTTTATTTTGGTAAAAGTGGACCTTAAAGTACTTTTTATATTATATTGCCAACTAGACAGCACATAATCATTTTGATGTCTTTTAAAGGCCATTTCAATATGGCTTATTCAATAGCTTATTAAAAATACTCTTCATTATTAATCCTTTATTACTAATTCTTTCAGACATCTAATATTTATCTTTAAATGAGGAAATGAGGCTCTTTAAATGAGGAAAAAAATGCAAAGTGGATTATGGTTTTAATATTATAAAGATGGTTCAGGCTAAACACTACATATAAATTTGGTCTGATACCTTTCTCCAACTTAAGTTTGCATTGGTATTTCCAAAACACAACCCATTCTTGGGGATACCTATATAACTTCATCTCTTCCATGCCTCAAAGAGCTGTCAAGAATCTAGGTATTCTCTTATCTTTCCAATATACTTTTTAACACATGAAGTCCAAAGTTAAGAAGCACTAAAGTGCTAAATTTCATATAAATTAGGGGATTTTAGTACTGGAATTTTGTTATATACACACTGTATATAGCTAGTTTTTGATGGACTCAACTCTAATATGGCTCTCAAAAGAATGAATGCTTTTAAGGAAGGATAGCAAAGAACTAGAGACCCTACTTACAAACTAATGGTGAAAAATTGATATAGGCAAAGTCTCCAATATCCTCGGGGAAAGTAATAACATACTGTCCATAAAGATGGAGATACAAGAGAGCAAGAGATGGCTAAGTTATGGGAAAGCCAATCCTGAAGACTTTCCAGATTATTTCTGGAGAGTGGGAGGGGTCAAATTAAGAAAAATGACCACGAAGTCCACAGGTAATCTGGGATGTGCTGCTATCCCTTATACATAAAGTGAAATATGTTTATGGCTCTCCAATACCTACAGAGAAAGCTAGAAAGTTGTATACTAATACAAACAAATTTTGAGGTTGTCTGTACTGCATGTAGTTGCTAGTCACAACAAGAAATGAAAAGTACCTGTAAAAGAGGGGACAACAGAATCCCATTTCTAGGCATCTTAATACTTAAACTTAATTAGACAAGAAAAAATATTATCTCAGGGACTTCCTGTCTTTCGAGTCCCTGCACTTCTGTGATCTCACTGTAATACCTACGAGGCACTTCTTAAAGGCTAGACAGAAATTCTATTTCAAGTTAACACTTCCAAAATTGCTTTTAACTATCTGCATTAAAGATGCCAGACAAAGTACTAAAGCACTTTTTTATTCTTAAGGCAAATGTCCTATTACCCACCATTTCTCCCTGCTCCCAAACTACCTGCCTTCAGGGTATTATTTACTGCCTGTGCCAAAGAGAAAGAACTAAAATTTAGAAAAGAAACTTCAATATAATATTTATAAATGATTCATAACAAAATGTACTTAAATGCTTATAGTATATGGTTACTTTTACCAAGATATCAAAAGAAGTTATATACAACTTTCAAAGTTAGTATCAAACACAGGATATTTAAACCCACTCACAATGTACAGAGGTATGAAGTTTTGTTCTTTTCAAAGCTGAGCACAAATGACCGTAAATAAAATGTATTTATACTCAAAGTCGCGTTTAAAAAAAACAACACTGCCCTTTCTTTATATAAACTACAAATAAATTGCTAGACAACTACTGATGAGGCGCTCCTTATTTGGAAGTAATACTGCTTGAATAATTTCGATATTTTCATACATGAATTTATTTTTCCCGATTGTAATTTGGTATGAGCAAGTATGTGAAGTTCCACCATATTTTTCATGCTTAGATTAGAAAGGTAGAATAAAACCAAAAATCATGTTTTGTAAATGTCATGTAGTATTTCATACATTCTTACAAGGCCATATGAATAATCTACACTAAACCAAATATAACAATGTAGTAACATGCTTTAATCAACCAATTAAGGACAAATTTTACTCATTTCCTTAATGACAAAGGAATATGCTGGTATATTATTGAACTGATGTGGCAGCAACAGTGATTATTCAAAATTAAAGGTAGAAAGAAATGTATGTAGTTGCTGGGTTATTTTATAGAATATCTGTCTCTTTTGAAACTGTAACCACTACAAACCTAATCTGAGTTTATAGAGAGTTAATATACTAACAATTCCTTAGAGTGACTTGAAAAATTGAAGAACATATGAACAATTAAAGCTCAATATAATGTATGATTTACTTTGATAAAAGTATGCTGACATGTTAAAATGGCACTGATTGCATTTTGAACATAATATCCACTTTGAAACACTGTTCTTTCATGCCTGACTTGGATTTAAATATTGAGTGTTTTATATTTTACAGGAAGGAACTACATTCAATGTTAGACACCGATCTCTCATGTCTGATTTGGATTTAGATACTGAGTATTTTATACTTTACAGACATGAGCTTTCAAAGTTTTGTCAAGCTTATAAGATGTACTTAATTATTCTTCATCAAAATCTTCATGAAATCTGAAAGGTCATTAATAGAATTCTTTTTTCATGAATATTCTACAACATGACAATCAGGATTAGCCTTCGGATTTTCAGAGCATGAAAGCCAGAGTACCCAAGAATGTTGTAACACACCTAGGGTAAGTTTGTTTACAGTTACAACAGAAAAAGAAGTAACTCTGACTTTCAGATATTGGGGGAAAAAATACTCTAAATCAACAAGAAAAAGGTATCTTGGGCCAAGTTACTCTTTAAGTAAAAAAAAAAAAATACATCATGTTGATCCATTTTTAAACCAAATTCTTAAAGTACTAAAAACTCTGTTTTAAAATTGTCAAAACAAATCACTTGGTATAAGAAAATAAATGAAAACTTATAGAAAAAAAAATCTCAAATTATTCCAACTCCTAAGAAATTTCAAAGCAAAAGTTATCTCTTGCTTAAAAAGTTTTTATCTCAAATTCACTTTAAATACTTCACATAGAATATTTAAAGACAAAATTATTTAGTAAATTTATAAGATGATACTTCTCTACGCAGACACATCTCATGTAATAATTTTTAAAGCTAAAAAAAAACAATTTTAATCACGATTGACCAACTAATGGATTAATAATTTATTCAGTAATTCAGATGGCACAAAGTCCAATATACGAAACAATCTGGTAACTGCTCAATGTGTAATTCTGCTCATTAGTAATACTAAGTCAAGTATTTTATAGATATTCACTTAGTTGGATAACGTTTCCATGTATGTGATTTAATGAACAAAAAAAATTACACAATGTCAAGTTTTTCCTTTTTTTTTTTCCTTTTCTTTTTTTTAAAGAGCAGCTCAATGATTTGGGGGTCTGGTTAGTACAATACAGAGAACACAGGGGGGCAAAGTACAAAATGGCACTTAACACCAATGCCAATATTCATCTTGTTATGGTTATAACTAAGGATATTATTAATTTCTGTGTTATCTGCTTTTCTTTAGAACACAAATCAAAGCCATTAACAAACTTGAGGTATATACACAATACATACACAGCCTTATGTAAAATACTTTTCATAAGTAACATTACATTTTAAAATAATGGAAACTCAGTATCTGTGCCGATTTGTATTTTGACTTAATGGAACAAGAAGAGAACAACATTCAACTAGGGAGGGTTATACTGACAATAAAGCTCTTGAAGTTAAAAATGTTTTCCTCTCCCTTTGTACTTACCACAGGCTATACAATGTCCTGAGAGGATTCATTATGAGAAAAATGGCAATCACAGCTTTGAGACCTTGCTTTGGAAGGAACTAATGAGAAAGCAGATTGGAAGATGAGACTTCATCTTTGTTTTCAAATACATGGTCCTAATTTTTCTTCTTATAGAAAAAGTTTAAATCAGTTTATTATAAATATATCTAAACCATTAATTTTTGCAGCTTTCAGGTAAAGTCCAGCACTTCATTTACACAAAGTCTATGAGAGAAGAGGTCAGTAGAGATCATCTAATCTTAAGTCGTGACATCATCCATTCAAGTCCTTGGCATAATCTATACAGAAAATAAAATAATTTGATTAAATTCTCAACTAAAAAGCTATGAACAAATGAAAAGAATATATCATTTTTCATTTTCCTAAACAACAAAGGTTTGAAAATCACTAATATTGTGAAGGTATGTTCTCAAACACTGTACATTCATGCTTTTTTAGTTCTATTTTATGACCAGAAATAGAAAAATACTTAACAAATTATGGGACATCTGTAAAAAACTCCCTTTTCAAGAGTATTTTATTGGGATAAAATGCTCATGATAAAAATGAAAAAAAAAAAAAAGGCATAATATTAAACTATATAGTAGAATTGTTAAAAACTACACAAAACACATGTATCCACTATTAAAACAAATTTCAAAGAAATAAAAAATTTTTATCATTAACACCATTTATTGTTAAACAACTGGAAAATGAGCATAATCTGAAAGAGAAAGCTGGTCATTGTAGTAAAAGAAATGAAATGTTTAGCAAGGGGGGAAATGTTGTTATGAATCATTGACTATTATCTAAGACCTTGTATAGACATGAGAAAACTATGCCACCATACTCAATCTTTAAAAACCAGACCTCAGATTTCTGTCTAAGCTTAGATCTCATTATATAAAAATAGAAATCTTGTAAAGCACTGAGAGCAAATAGTATTTGCTATTAATTCCAATGTTCTATTAATACTATTTAATTTCAACTTGTTAAATAGTACTAATCCAATAACAAACTAGAAACTGCGTTGAGTACTTAATATCCATTGTCTTAAAACTTCAAAACTCTAAAACTAGAATCCTTTCTATACTGAAGGAAGCTGATTTTAGGTTAGCAAATAACTGAGGTGGGCAACAAAATGCTGATCAATTTAAAAACCCAGAATTTAGACCAAGGTGTCAAACAGAAAGTACTTCACCTAAAATCAAACATTTCCACTTACTAATTTCTGTAACTACAAGCCCAAATGAACCAAGTATCAAAAAAAGATATCATCTATTGATTTCCACTTTGAAAATAAAACTCCCAGAGTTCATATCTGTCCTAATATTTTTCAATTACTCAAAGTATTTAAATTAAATCTTGTATCAACCCTAGCTGATTTGTCTTCATTGTCAAATTCAATATAATCAATGCTTTTGCTTGAAGACCTCTGATAGAGTTAACATACATAAAGACATAAACAGTATTATAGATCTCTACATACTATCTAAACACATGGCAAACTATTAGGCAAAGAAATATAAAATGGGTATTTTTGCTTAAAACAGATAATTGGTATTATTCATTTTTTTAAAAATGAACATTATTGCTTTCTTGAGGTTCTTTCAAATATCTGTATTTAGATCAGCATCAATACCTCAATGAGTTAAGATTTGGCTCCAATAAATCACTAGATAAACTAACTCTTCACTATGGTCTTGAAAGGAAGAAAATTTCTCCCATTTCAACTGACTTACGTTTTAAGCTTCTCTCCTTTTCTAACATGTAAAAAGACTTCACCGAAATGAAGACCTGTTATTTAAAATCCTCCAATTTCAATTTCTCTTTAGTTGTTTAAATACAGGTAGACACACCATATTTTGAAAAATAAAACTCCACTTTAGTCCATTTATCCTTTTAGTCCTATTTCTATTTCATCTCTTTTTATGCTAAGAGTCTTGTTCTGTAACTGTTCCCTAAAATCCTCTTCTGTAAACTGAACTTTTATTCCAGTCCATTTTCCCAATTCACATAAAATGCATCTAAGTGACTGAGTTTACTCATTTATGATGAAAGTCAATAGCACTCCCTTGATTTCAGACCTGACATTTGACAATGCTAATCACCACATTCTTACTGAAATCTTTTCATTTCTACTCATCAGACTATGGCAAATTCTACTGTAAGCATCTTACCTTTCCTTCCAGAACCCAGTAAACTTTTTGTTTCTTAAATACAATTCCCTCTTGACATTATTGACAAAAGTGAGTATCCCCAAACTAATCTCACATGAGTCCTCTTCCATGTCAGCTTTTTATGATAAAATGTGAATTTAAAATAACTGGCCTACAAGACTGCTGAGGAAGAAACGGTACACTATTCAGAGTGTACTCAGGACACGGGCCATGCTCAATGTTGGTTCTGTCCTTATAGTATAAGTCCCACTGCACTGTTAAAAATATTTGACTCTCCAGTTCTTCATAACACTCCCACTCCCTTGGACTCCTACAATCACATCATCTATACACCCTTATGTATTAATTCTGTATTTTATGTACATAATGTGTGTCCCATTACTCTTTACAAAGTCAACCTAAAAGTGCTGTCACTGTAAACATGAAGTCCTACATTTATCCCTTATAAATGTTCTAAGGCAGTTTTGATTTTGAATACACATAGCTAAGCACAACACATGATCCACATCAAAACACTGCTTACCCCTCGCCAGTAAGAGCACAGCATGCCTGTATATGCCACTGGTGATCTTTAATAGATGTTAGTTTCAAAAACTGGGAAATTTCTGCTACAGTCATGCATTCTTTTACATCTTGCTTATTAGCAAAAATCAGCAATCCAGCTTTCCTTAGGTCCTTAAAAAAAAAAAAAAAATCTATTAAGGGTCAGTACATTTGTTTCCCATAAACTTTCCAACTTAAATGTTTTAAAAAATCTTTGTAACCTATATTTTGAGTACTTGAAACATAAGTACCTCATAGTTCTCATGTTGATAGAAGGTAAAGGAAAATAGCATTTAAAAAAATAAACCACTATTTGTATAGTTTTATGTATTTTAATAGTAATATTTGTTACGGTCTTAAGAATTATATTTAACAGGCATGTTTTTAAAATAATCTATATTGATTCCTTCCTTGAACCCAAATTAGGTTTCTATGACTAAGAAACAAGGCACTGAAGCTTCTCAAAATTTTATTCCACCTATACTTTAGGAACAGGTATCTATACCTAGAGTTAATATTTTCTAGAGTAGGAAATAAGTGAACTCATTATTTACAATGTGTACCTCAGAGTTTAATTTTCAGTTAAGAGGTGATATCCAAATCAACCCTATTTATCCCCCCAACCCCAAGAACTAGCTCCTCTATCCATTAAGGTATCTTAGATTTGGATATTTATCAGTGTTATCTTGGATTTGCATTAGACATCAAAATTTCCAGTTACATAATAGGTTCTATATGCTTTGACTATTACGTAAATTTACTAATCTTTCTGAAGTGTTCCTCATAACTACAATTCGTGTCTCATCTGAGAAAGACTCCATATTTGGTTTTCTAAATCAGATGTCTTTAATCCTCAGATAATTCCTATAAAGGTATGCAGGCATGTAGTTAACAAAGTATGTTTACTACTTCCACTTTACAAATAAGAAATCTAAGACTCAGATGTAAGTAACTAATAAAAACTCAAATCTACTCAACAATAGAGCCAGACTTGCACCAACATCTTCCCACTCTATAGCTCCATTAACTGTAGAATGAGACTACCACCACCTAGATTCTGGAGATGTGGTATGACGACATGCAACCTTCTACTCAGTTCAGAACCTGTTTTTGATAACCGTTCAAAAATGTTTAGTTCACTTTCTGCCTTAAGAATGAGGACTGCCCTTATCCTTTTGTGTATTACGGTTTGACTCACAAAGCAAACCCTATCTTCAACTCTTAGATCTTGGGCAAAGAATCTCAAACAGCAGATTAAACTCTCAAAAAAATCTGCATACACATAAAGAAATGTGGACAAAATTAAAAGTTTTAATGTTAAGCTTGACAAAGTCTCCTCAACTGTGTTCAATGCCATCTTTCAGCTAAAGGATATTAATGGAGTATTTTGGAATGTGTATATATGGTGTGTGAAGGGAAAACATTTCCAGTAGAAACAAAATAATACTACTGTTATTCTTGTTAGAATGCAGCTTCTGTTTTCTTTGGTCCTTTCTGGCTCGCGCACACACACACAGAGTAAAAGTTTTATTTGGTCAGAATAGTTATGTAAAGTATTTTATTTAATGCTGGATGATGTTCAGTTGTAGTGCCCTCTGCAGGATGGCAACTATATTACAATTAAAGACAATGACCTGAATAGCATTAGAGATACTCCAGAAAGCTGTTTTACGACTTAACTTTTCATTCAGTTCATGTACTGCTCAGTTCACCTGTCTACATAAAATGCAAAAATCTGAAGGGTAGAAAATAGCTTGCACAGATAGTCAAGTATCAAATACTTTTTCTCTTATCCTACACTAAACAAGGAACAATTACCAAAGTTGGTATGTGGCTGAATCCTTGAGTAGATGGATTTTCCACAGGATTTAATTTCTACCTTCCAGGTTTCAAAATGTCCTCCTAGAGTGCTGAAATATTTTGTCAGGACTGCATCTGAATGATAGCATGTTCAAAGTAAAAACATCTGATCATTTGTTTTATTTGTGAAGATAATTTCTAGCATCAGAGTCATTCTGATGAGTTTTGTGTTTGAAACTATTTTAAAAATTCAAAGTCTTCGAATCATTTGAGATGAATCTTGAGATATGTTTTTAGAAGATGTTTATAGCTTTGTATTTAGTAAACATGTAAAGAGTCATTATCAATGATGTGATTCCATTGGTTATTGTGGCTATATATGAAAGATATGACAAGGTCATGTCCAAATTTGTATTTTATTCTTTCTTTCATTTGTCCCTCTTCAAAAATCTGTTAGGTTCTTTGTGAGTCTATTAAAAGGCCTACTCCAGTTCTCAACTTCATGCATCATTACTTTCTTTTCTGGTATCTCACATTCATTCTCCACTTTTCAGTGAGGCCCTATTTCTTTTTCTTAGAAAAGGGTCCGAATGACAAAATATTGGTGGCAACTTGTTCCCCAAGAGTTAAGTCAAGTTACATACACTTTTTGGACATACACTTTAGTCTGCTTATCCATAACAGACAATGTTAAACTGCCCAAGTAAATGTGCCAACTACTAAAATTAATTATCTTTCTTTGTGTCCTATATTACTGGGCTCTCTACTGATTATTATACCCCAATCAACTTATGAGTAAAAATAAAACAGGGAAGTTATCTGTTAAAACAGGAAAAATTCAGTCAAATGACAAATATATTTGTGTCATTTTTTTCCCCTGGGTCTTTAAGAAGCAACAATAAAATAATCCTTCGGTGTAAAATGAAGAATGTTGCACCTTCAGTTTTCTGTCTTTAATAGCTTACTGCTTCTTACCCAAACTAAAATCAGAACATGTTAAATACATGTACAACAGCAAGAGATACTGTTTTTTTAATCCCAAGGCGTTTAGCACAATTGCCAGAATAAAAGCCAAAACAAGGGAAGTACACCTTGGTGGAGATGATCACAAAAACGGAACCTTCAATTTACATCACCTCTTTACTAGGTTTCCTTAAGTTTTGAACCATGATCTGAAACATACCGAAATTCTTAACCCAAATTTAAAAAGCAAATCAAGGCAGTATATTAGAATATAAAATCATTACAAAGACATGTCCATTTTTGCTTATTAAAATTTCACTGCAAAAAAATTCTAAATCAATATTTTCACAATTAAAAAAAAAACACAGCTCTATTCCATATAGCTAAATACTGTTATTTCTACCAGTAAATAGAGTTGAGACAGTAACACCTGTAATACACTTGATCTTAGCCAAAAGGCCGAGAAGCGACACCTGTAGTAAAGGACATGAAGAAAATAACCAATAGCCACTATAGAAAATATAATTACCACCATTACTAACAGCATTATTCAGCTTTATAAATTTTTACATTATGCCACTGGTAACATATGCCAAGGACGAAGAAAATGTAGGCAGTCATATAGTTTTGTTTAGTCAAAAGGACAGAGGCGCGGAAGAGAAACAACATTTAAATACCAGTCTGACAACTGAGTTACAATCAAGACTCAAATATCTAAACTTCCATTCCCAACGACAACCTTTTGTATAATTAATCTATTCAAAATGTAAAACACAAGTCACACGTAGGTCTTCCTGTTCAGTTAAAAGTCTAAAGTAAATTTATTTGGGATAAATAAATGTCTACAAGTGATACCAGTCTTTCTGTTGCTTTCAGGTACACTTTCAATTAGGAAGTGTCAAAATATGAAGCAAGAATGATGAGCAGAAAAATTTTTTGAATTTTATTTTTTAATTTGAAATGTGTAATATCCTAATGAGAAAATAGAATAAACAAATGTATACATACCCCTCCACACACATGTATATACTTACCTCATGGGCTAACATTTTATAAAGTTCTTCTCTAGTTACAGAGATCCTTTCTCTGTCTGTACTGTCCACAACAACAATTACAAACTAAAATAATTACAAAAAAAAAAATCATTAATGATTACATAATTTGATATTTGTAAAAATACACTATTAAATTTAAAGGTTCGAGTCATTTCTAATTCAATTTATTAACTCTTAGAAGAAAATAAGAAAATAGGATGCCAACAATTTACTAGTATATTCTACTAATATTCTAACCAACATGTAACATGTGTTTAATATCTAAATTAATGTCTTAAATATTAATAGGCCTATATCCATCTATTTGCACTGTAAGTCTAAAAGAAAAAGATTATTGCCCTAAACAAGTTACTTCTAAAAGATATTAGTATTAATTAAAAAATCTCAAGCAGGTGTGTATGAATGCAAAATAACATGGTAAAGAAATCAATTTAAAAAGAATAAATCTTTATCTAAAACCATGCTCTTTTCATTAAGTGGCACCTGCTATCTGCAAATATTAACTTTTCCCAAAGTAGACAATGACAGTAGTAGGAGATGATATAAAGAAGAACGTGTCAAGGAGCTGTGCAGGACTGGGTCACACTCTTTCTCAACACCATTAGTGTCACAAAGCACAAGGAAACAGGACTAGATAGAATCACCTCTGATAACATTTGTAATGCCCAAGTTAATTCTGACTGCCTATTATTAACATACATTATTCTTTCAGGATCAGCTTTTTATTCTCAAACAACAACTGAAATTTTCACTGTTTTTTAATTCAGGTTTCATCAACCATAAAGGAGACAGATAAGAGACTGCTACTTTATCTCTTCTCTCACTTGATCCCTTAAGGATATGTGGCTTGTTACTGTAAAGATCCATTTAAGCTTAAAACATTTGAATAAAGCCATAAATTTACATGATATGAACATGAATTTAGTATCTACAACATTATGAACACAAAAGTACTAATCTTCCCATTCCATCTCCAAAAAATATGATCAAATGCTTAACGGTGTGATAGGGGATCAGGTCATCAGACATACTTAATAATGTCTTAATGACTAAAAACTATGTTGCTATTGCACATTTGGAGTTTTGTAGACTTAAAATCTGCACTACAAAAAACAAGTGCCAGTCTTTCAATTTATAAGGTCTACTCCTTGAAGTTCTCATTATCATAGATCTGACATTTTCTCTTGAAAAGTAATGCAAATAAAAATATATTATGTCTAAATTGATGTATAGCCAAAAGAAAAGGGATTCTTTAATGTACAGAATGTAAAAGAAAATGCATAGTAAAAGTTTGACCAGGATTAAACCTTCAGAGCCCTCCCATTTAACTAGGAATTTTTTCTACTGAGGCAAAAATAAACAGTAAAAGAGAAATGAAATTACGAAGTGTGAGATAGAATTCATTATAAAACCACTTAGGACAAGTTCTGGGATCAATATGCAATCAGACTAATCAGTCATCAATTCCCTCTACAAAGGTTGAGTGAGAGTGGATATGCAGAACAATGACCTAAAACAGGGAATCAAAGATTCCCCTGTCTAAACTCTACTTATATTATAATGTAATATTTCAAAAAGACAAACTCTAAGATTTCGTAATCTGGAAAATATTTTCCAAGCCATATCTTCAAATAAGTTTTAGATTACAAAACATTACCTCTGTGTTAGTATAGTAAGTATTCCAGGAAGAACGAAGAGATTCTTGGCCACCAATATCCCACATTAAAAAACGTGTATTATTAATCACTATCTCTTCTACATTACTTCCTATTGTAGGGGATGTATGTACAACTTCATTCATAGAACTGGAAAAAAAAGGTTCAAATATATCACAATTAGCAAGGAAGCTAGATCATTTGAACATTTTTCAATCAAGAGATGAATCAGCATGACCTCCTTTTATATTTTATACACAAATATTCTTTTCCCACTAGCTAAAAATGAAAGTTTATTAAAATATCAAAAAGAGACAATTAGGTAGCAGACTATCTAGAACACTCTAGTTTCAGTCTAAGCAGCTATATAAATATCTCTCTACTTTCAACATGCAAAAGAAATGAACAAGATGTTCAATATAAGTTTCTAGTTTTCAAGAAACAGTGGATCCTGGCTCCTGGCCAAATGTACCACCTTACAGAATAATTTAGGTTCCACATAATTTTTATTGCTAAAATAAAACATACCACCCAGGCACAAAAAGTAACTATAAACAATACCATATATTTTTTTAAAGTGGCTAATACTTACAACTGGTAAAGAATGGTAGTTTTCCCTGCATTATCCAGCCCAACAATGATAACTTTGTGCTCTGAAATAAAAATACCAGTAATTTATTAGTTAGAAGCAATTTTTCTCCCTATTTTAGTTTTTCACTTAGCGTATGATTTGATTCATGGCACTTTATAACTCCTAAGAACTCAAAAGAACAGCCCAGCAAAACAGAACTATGTGATTATTCTTATCCCAATTCCTTCTCATCCCCTAGAAAACCAGAAGCACTGTATTCTTTCCCTGTAGAAACTTATTTAAGTAATTCAAATATAATCACAATTTACAAATGACTTAAAGTGAAAATGTGCAACATTTACAATTTACAATGTTGCACATTTATACTTCAAGGAATTTTAGGTATTACTGGGTAGGAAATATGAGATGGGGGTAAAGATGGGGGGGAGGGAGGTTACTTTGGGTGTGGTTAGAAGACCAGGATCCACAACTGGTAAAATCATATTAAAACCCTGGGGACATTCTCAAATCAAAAACACTTGACTAAGGTGGCAGTGTTCCCTCTCCCCTTGGCTTTTAAGACCTTACAGTTTTCAAGTTTTCTTCCTATGCTTCTTAATGCCCTTTGACTTACTGTAAAGCAGCAAAATGAAGTGATTCTGTATATCTTTCAAATCTAGAGCACCACAAATTTTGTTTTGGCTGCTTGGCTCTCTCCCACAACGACCTGGGGTAAGCCAGCTATTGTGCAACAAATTCCAACTAAAACTTGTTATCCTAAATTGCTTTGCAGATAAAGTGAGGAAGCCTAGACTTCAAGTGACCTGACCTTGAGAGAGCTACACAGTTGCCCTCTGCTTATCCAGGCATTCCCCTGAGACATTAGACACACAAAGTAGTGAATAAGGAAGGACATACGGTCAGGCTGATCCATAGAAGATCCTAGTTCAAGCTTCCAGATTCTAACTACAGGCAAATGAGAATCCCAAACCATAACTTTCTGGCTAACATCAGCCCACTCACAAAACCATGAGAGACAATACCAACTGTTGCTTAAGACACAAAATTTATAAGTGGTTATATAGCAACAGATAAGAGAAGCCGTATGAAAACAATGTATGTGCTTATGTGATCTTGAGCAAATAACTTCCCTAACACTCAGTTTCCTCGTTACAAATTAGGAACAATACTACCTTTCAGGTTTCTATAACACTGGAGACAGAACATGGACAGGACCTAGCACCAATAGACTTACCAATCCATGTTCCCAAATCTCTTCAAAGCTCCACCTACCTAGTGGAGGGATACAATACCATTCAACATATCCAAAACCCAATATTCAAACTTGCTTCTAATTCTGCCTTACCGTATTTGTTTAATGGTACCACCATTAATTTAGAAACCTGTAGATTTTACTCAATCCTTTCCTTGATCCCAGCATCTAATTTGCCACCAAGTTCTGATTCTGCCTCAAAAATATATCCTGAAGCTGCCTTCTCTCTGTATCAGATGTAGTCCTCTTCTTATCTTAATGTAAAACCTTTCCTAAGTGGACCAACTGCAACCTACCTTCCCATCGCTTCTACAGTAAATTTCAATGTCTACTGTAACAGGAACACAAGATACAAGTTTTCAATTTTATAAATTAGCTGTCACCTCTCTCTTCCATCACTACTACCAGGTACAGGAGAAACAGAGTTTAAGACATTAGTTCTACATAAGCTGCCCACAAGTTCAGAGCAAACATTTCTCTTACGGTTTTCCTTGTGTTGGAATTATCCTCTCTAATTTTTCATTTGAGGAATTCTGACTTATCTTTATGTTTAGCTCTTCAAGACAAGTAATTTTCTTCTGCTTTCCCCACACATCTCTAATATAGGACTAATCTTACAAGAATACGTGCAATTCTCTCAGTGTAAGGAAGCATCCTTCAAGTATACATATGACATATGACATGTTAAGCATATTAATATTCTCAATAATTATAACTTTTTCATACAAAGTAGGTACTCAATAAATGGCAAATTAATATTCATTCTATAAATACTAAATGAAGATGTTGAAGCTTAGAACTCAAAATAACGAGATCTTTAAGAACAGGCACTTACTGTTAACAAAAATAGGAAGGTCAATGAGAGAGTTTTAATACAATGCACTTGATGCAATCACTCATTCATAGGGTCCTAGACTGCACAGCCACAATCCCAACAGGGTCTTAAAATACATCTTAAAGACAGGTTCAGTTTATTTCATCTTTAGAGGAGACTAGGGTAAATTGAAAAAAATTATCAAGTAGAAAAATGACCACTTATTCAAAGTAAAGGTTAATAACACAAGAGATTATTCTGAAAGGTCAGTTGATCACAAAAAAACCTCAGGTGACATTCCTTTGGTGAATTTACCTAATGTATGGCTCCTAGTCTTTTCAGATTCACAAACTACTGACCCAGAGTAGACAAGATTCACAGAATGGAACTAACAGAAGTCACTAGTACATAAACAAGAATGCCAAAATGAATACGCAAGACCAAACGTTCAAAACTCCCCAATAAATGAGATTCCCTATCAAAGAAAAATATACAGGGCAGCTAAATTAAAATCAGAAAACTACCTGGGAGGTATAGAATTCCATCAAAGAGAATATTATAGTGTAACTGCTAAACCCATCCTTCTTATAGGACCATACCTGCACTAGGATCAGATTACTGAGTCCTTGGAACCAGGTCTCTCTACATCTGGGAAGTTTTTAAATGTTAATAACTTTGTCTAATACTACATTTTTCAACCTCCCAATTAAGTATTTCCCCTTTGGTGACATAGTTATATTAATATAAGCATTTTTATATTATATATACAAGACTTTACCACAAGCAGAATTCTTACAGGCTATACTATGAACTCTGACTTGGAAGAGAGATTTTAGCTTCTCATCTGAATATTAACTTTTTGTTAATAATGTCCATTCTCAAAATGTCAGCTTATTTTATAAGTTCCAGGACAATCATTTTGCAATCCCTTATGTATTAGCTGCAGGACTAAATTAGCAAACTTGCCAATACTAAGGAAAAAATACAGTTACTCTGGCCACTGAAAGAAATGATATCCTAAAAAACAGTACAAGATTAACAAGGGCAAATCCAAAAGAGAAAGATGTAAATATAAATACAAATCTATGATATATACCTATAAAGCATAACTAAAAAAATGTGTGCATGGGTGTAAATAGTATTCAAGTGAGATCACAAAAATAAGAGCACATTCTCTTATAAGGCCCTTAATCACATAAGGCAGTTAAACATTATTTTAACCACACTATTATTTTTCAAAACACTCTGCTATTCTGTAATTACTTTGAGACTGTTTTGAACAATGCCAATGACACCACATTTTCTTAAAAATTGATTACACTTTGTTAGCCACATCACCCATGAACCACCACCATAGTCTCCCTCCCATTTTTAACTCCCTCCCTGCCCCACTATATGCCTCCAATCTATAGATAGATGACAGTTAACCTTTTAAACTCTGAAAATGAATGTCATTTTAAATAGGGGAGAGGAATCACCAGTTTTCGTCTCAGACAGAATGTAAAAACGTAGTTAAAATACGTGCCATTTTTTTGTTGTTAAAACAGGTATGACCCCCAAATTTCAAAAAGTTGTTTCAAAGGTGTTTTAAGTAATATGGGGGGGAGGATGGAGTACACCTAAGCAAAAAAAAAAAAAAAATTCTGTCTCCTGAAATGGTGTCTTTTATAGTGAAAGCCCTATCTGCTTTTGTTTTTTTTTAAAGTGGTCTTCTCACTTAAGCCACAATCTACAGACTTATTTCCTGGCTCCAATATCAGTAATTTTCTACCATTTCTATTAGGAAGGCCTAACTAGGCAAAAAACACTAAGAAAGATTCTTTATAATATCTGACCACAAGCTGAGCAAGATAAGCAAGGTAAAACTGCAGTGACCATAACCACTGTGTAATACCACAAAGGCATACACTGAAATTAACAGATGGCAGAAGCAGCTCATATACCAGGATAATTTCATCTTCTCATAACTGCCTGCTGACAATAGGAAGGAATTTAGTTCCAAGACACTACATCTTTTATAGCTACTGTATAGAATGAAATAGAAAAATCAATAAACTAAAATTAGACAACATAAGCTGTGGTAGAGTATGATTTAAACTGTTCTGCTTCAGACAGTGCCTAGATATAAAACACATGCTAGAAAAAGAAGGTATAACAGATGATACAGGCTGCGAATTCATGACTGGCATGGTGGAAAACAGAAAGTATCAGAAATGGTGATAAGGGGGAGTAAGGAAACAATTCATATTATTCTGCATCCTAAAAACAGCCTCCCCCTTCTACGTAATTTATAAACTCATGAATTCCTATGTCACCTACATCTCCAAACTCTACAGATAAAATAATTACTAAAAGCAAAGGAATACAAGGCAATATACTTGAACATATGAATTTTTTATTGGTTAAAATATTTTCAGAAGAAACTCAAACTAAATGTGCAAAATCTGAACAATCTCCAAGATGCCACATGCTCTATGGAACAATCCTAAGATCTCTTTGGTTGGCATTCCAACAAGGAATTCATGCCACAAGGAGACCTTTACTTATTCTTCCCAAACACCTGACAGGCCACATTCAGCACAAACTTCTATCCCTCCTCTCAACTTGTCTCTGCTTTTTTTTTTCCTTCTATATTTTAACAATAAGAATCAGAGGCTGTTTCTAAGGGTCTAAGGTACTGCACTAGGTCTCAGTGAAAACAAAAAATTAAGATGTGGTTGTGAATAGATCAAAGATGTGGCAAAACACCTCTTTATTACCAACAATAAGGTTAATTATTCACATACACTTCCTAATACTAAATTAGCTTTCAATATCCTTAGGTTCTTCTACCACCCCAGTTTTCTCTCCCAGTACTAAGATAGAATATAAGTTTTTGCCCAAAAAACATTATAATGCACTTCAAAACAAATACCCCATAGGACCTAACCATAATGTGCATATTAAGAAATGTTATTATGGGCAATTTTTCAAATTCTTCAAATCTGAAAAAAATCACTGATAAAAACACAGCTTGGAAATAAACTTGCAATTCATAGCAATGGCAGTGAAGTTTTAGGGGGGAAAAAAAAAAAGAAAACCTCTTTTACACCTAAGAGGTTGGTGAATAAAAAGCAAGTATTACACAAGGAAAAGGTAGAGATCCAATTAGAAAACAGAAACCACATAATTTGCACTTGCCAATTTTAAAGAAAATAACATTATAGGTTATTGAAGTAATGAGGAACTGCCTAATAAGCTGCAACTCTGAAAGATTACAGAAATGGCTAACATTAAGTAGTAACCATTACTCCTAGGGTTGGTTTTAAACTTCCCTCAAACTCCTAAGTCTAAGATGCAGACCCTACTAAAGGACCTGGACATGGATCACGCATATACATTTATAGGGGGGGCTTGCTGATTAATCTTAATTAGGACTCCTTCCTATAAGGTGATACAAAAAACTCTTCAATGGGAGGGATGTATTTCACTGGGAAGCTTCCATTCAAAAATCAACTGAGTTGGATGCTAGTTGCTGTTGACTAGTCACTATGAAGGGCAAGTGTCAGTCACTAGCGAAGGTGTTCACACTGCATGAACAGGAATAGAGCCCACTGAGAGAATATATTGTACTCTTTCCTTCTGCAATGTCCCTTCGATGGCACTGACAAACCTTAACATGGTGCCAGCTGCAAAGTACTTAAAAGGGTACATCTTTCTATAGAGCATGCAAAATGGTGAATTTGGACCTACAACTATTAATACCGACACATTCCATCCCTTCAGATATTCAGCCTCCATATATACACCTGCACATGTTAGAATTCTCATAAAATACACAAACAGAAACAGATGTGACTTTCCCAGAACCAGTCTCCAATAGCACAGGCAGTTTCACCAGCATTCATTCATATCATTCCTTTTATAAGAACCAATCATAAGAATGCCACAAAGCTATCAATGGGGAATTTTTACAACTTCTTTTATAGTTTAGAACGTTCTTTTTATCTAAGATCAGTCCTTCTCATACAAATAAAGTTATTTTTTATGAGTTATTTTTATGTCTCTGGCAGTAGACAATCTTGGTTAAAACACAAGGTCTATATTTTTAATTGTAATGCCTTAAGCAAGTTTATATAACATTTGTTTGCCCCTATAAACAGGGAGAACATCTATCTTATAGGGTAGATGAATTAAGTAAATTAACTAAGTGAAGACTAAAAAACTAACGTGCATAAAAAAACACATAGATCCTAACCTTGCATAAGTCATTAAAGTTTAACTATTATTTTTTTCTGTAGAGTTGCTTGTTTTCTATCTCCCTGTTCTAGAATGAATGCTCTATAAGGCAGAGAGAACTGTCTCTTTTGTTCCCTGTCTTATCGCCACCACTTCTAGAACAGCTGCAGGCACAAACTAGCTGCTCACAAAAATCTAACCCTTCTACACTAAAAGATACTAATGGCAACTCCTCAAAGTCCAAAAGTAATAGATTGAGTTTCATAGCTTAGCAACAGAAAATAGTACAAAAACAAAAAAAAATTCCCAAAACAATTATAGGGAAAAAAATGACACAAATCTTTTTTCTTTTAGACTATGTCAGTAACATACTATTTCAACATTTTAACTAGCTCTGGTATTTGCTAGTTGCAGGCCCTTGAAAAATCATTCTTCTGGAACCTCAGTTTTCTCTTTCCAAGAAAAAATAATTACTATAGTAACAGAACTTAAAAAGAGTAACAAAGAAATACCTGATCACTATTTCTTCAAATACACACACACACACACACACACACACACACACACACACACACACACACACAATAGCACCTAGGACAAAGATTGTACTCCAGTGAATTTCAATTATCACCCACATGTAACCTCTGGTTTTACAAGTTTGAACAATCCACAATTAGTCTCTGCTATGTATTCGGCTTATTTATCTTCAGTTTAAATAGGAAAAAACTGAAGTAAAGGGGTTTTGAGAAAAGATATGGAATAGTAAAAACTTTAGCAGCATTAACAAATTTTTCAATCCTATAAAAATGTCCCTTCAACATTTTATGTGAAAAGATAGATTAATTTTGTATCTTCTGAAGGTAAAATAAAGCAAACAAGACATATAACACATAAATACATACTCCAAGTTAACACAAAATCAAAGACCAACAAATATCCAGGCTTAGATATATCAATATTTTGGAAAAATGACCCTACTTATAAGATAATAACATCAGTTAAAAGAGTTTATTCACATTAGCACAACACTGACAGACATAACTTTCTAGAAAAGTCCACCAATTCCTCTAACTTTTAATCTCCTGTCACTTGAAATAAATTATCAGTCAAAAAATTATGGGGGTGAGGGGGAATTATCATTACTGCTAGTGATTTTTAGTGATAACAAGGCACACATCATTACTAGCAAGTGAGCTACTGGTAAAGCTCTAATTTACAAAGACAAATAATTTTATCAGACTCAAAACAGAAAATGGAGATACCTAATTTTTCTTGCAGTACTAAAACTCAACAAGGAAACTTAAATTTTATTTATTTATTTACTTACTTACTTATTTATTTATTTATTTACTTATTTACTTATTTATTTATTTATTTATTTATTTATTTTGAGACTAGGTCTTGCTATTTTTGCCCGTGGAACCGCAGGCTCTCGTTGCCCGGGGTACCACAGACTCAAGCAATCCCCAGCCTCAGCTTCCCAGGTAGCTGGGATGACAGGT
>PVHY01003928.1:8097-100720 GCA_004024945.1 Uropsilus gracilis
GTTTTTTTTTTTTTTTTTTTTTGAACTAGGTCTCGCTTTGGGCCCCAGGCGGGACTCGAAACGCGATCCCTAGCCCTGGCCGCTTCATAGGCAGAAGCTTACAGGCACGAGCCACCGTGCCCGGCTTACAGACATTTTTAAAGATGCAGATGCCAAGTCTCCTTGTAAACCAATGAACCAGAAGCTCCAGAGTTGGGACTTACCACCGAACACTTAGCAGGTTCTGGGGCATTCTCACACACACACACTGAAATCTGACCACAGTGATTGGATCTGAGAGCGTCCTCTCATTGGAGGGAGGCCTTGCTGACACTTTAGCGTTTGATTCTTGCCCTTTTCTCACCCCACTTTTAGTTGTCATACAGAACTTTCCCAAACAACTTTTTCATTAAAAATAAATATATATATACCCTACCCTGAGTTGTTATTTTATATATATATATATAATATATATATATATATATATATATATATTCTTTTGAAGGCAGATATCAAAAATTTAACCTTGGAGAAATCATCACATCCTTTTTTCAGATAAAATTTCTCTATTGAATGCAATTTCACTTATAGCTCAAAAAAACCTGTTGATTAATATGAAGTAAAATTAGTATTATATTTGCTAATGGCATGATAATATATATAGAAAATACTAAATATTTTACTGAAAAACTGATAAATTAGTTTATACAGTGGAAGGGTATGCCAATACACAAAAATCAGTCACCTTCCTGGATACAAGTATTGAGTAAGTATTAAGGTGATGACATTAAGAAAATAACCCCATTTATAATCACATACACAAAATTAAATACTTAGGAGTAAATTTATCAAAAGATGTGAAGATTATACAAAGAAAACTATAAGAAATCATTATAAAGATTTTTTTAAAAGTAAGATGACACAAAGAAATGGAAAGATAATACCTGCTTGAGATTGAAAGAATCAATATTGTCAAAATGACCATCCTTCCCAAAACAATTGACACATTCAGTACAACCCCTAGCAAAATCTCAGTGACATTATTTAAAGAAACAGAACAAAATATTACTGAAATTCATATGCAACAAAATATCCTGGATAGCCAAAGCAATCCTGACAAAAAAAGAGGAAATATGATGGTGTTCTATTTCTAGATTTCAACTTATACTACAGAGTTATAGTGATTAAAACAGCATAGTACTGAAATGAAAGCAGACTCAGAGTCCTATAGACTAGAACTGAGATCCCAGAAATAAACCCATACCTGTATGGACAGTTAATATACAACAAGAAGTAAAGAACATGCATTGGAGCAATGAAAGCCTATTTAAGAAATGGTGTTGGGAAAACTGGATAGGCACTGGAAAACTGAATAAAACTAGACCAGTATTTCTGACCATACACAAAAATCAACTCAAAAATGGATAAAAGAGTTGGATGTAAACATGAATGCATAAAATACATAGAAATATAGAGGAAATATTTCACCACAAGTTTCAGTGCTGTTGTCATGAATGTATCTTTGACAATAAGGAAAATGAGAGAACATAAAGAGTTGAAATTGCATACAACGAAAAGGACCTCTCCACAGAAAAAAACCAACCAAACAAACAAAAAAACCAAAAACAACCAAAAACAAAAAAAAAAAGAAAAAGAAAAGACAAAAAACGTGGAAAAATATTTATACACGATACATCTGACAAAGGGCTGATTCTAAAGCGATACAAAAAACTCATACAACTCAAGAAAATATCCTAGTTATAAAATGGGCAGCAGATCTAAAGAGGCAGTTCTTAAAAAATATATATATGTAACAAACATGCACATGAAAAAGTGTTTACCATCACTTTATCATCAGGGTAATGCAAATCAAAATCACAATGAGATAACTGCTTGTGAGATGGCCTCTATCAAAGAGACCAAAACCAAGCATTGTCAAACTAGAGATGTAGATTAAAAGGAATAATTTTGCATTGGTGGTGGAAAAGTAAACTGATCATCCCATCCCTATGGAAAGGAGTATGGAGGTTTCTTAAAAAAGTAAAAATAGATTTATCATATGAGTTAGCAACTCCATTCCTAGGGGCCTACCCAAGGAACACAAAATACATTATTTGAAGGGAAACTTGTACCCACGTGTTCATTGTAGCACTATTATGATAGTGATACTATGAAAACAACCTAAGAGTTCCAATTCAGATGAATGGATACAGAAAATGTCATCTGTATATACAATGGTATACTACTCAGCTATTAAAAAAGATGTATTTGTGCCATTTGGGACACTATGGTTGGAACTGGAAGGGACTGTACTAAGTGACATAAGTCAGTAGGAGAAAGAAAATAAAGACAAATGATGTTACTTACATATGGAATATCGAGAAAATAGACATACAGTCAGAAAAAGCTAAAAACAGAAACTAACTCTTGAAAGACTACAGAACTGAAATGTTCAGAGGAAAAGGAGTGGTGAGCATCAAATGGGTAGAAACATCATGAACTATGGTGATGGGCTGTGGATGCTTTCGTTGTGGGGGTGCTATAGCACCACAATGGGGGATCCTATACTTCCAAAGTACAAAAGACAGTATAAAAAAACATTATCTCAATTAAAAAACATCATTTGGAGAAAAGTAATTAAAATGGGCAAAACGTTCTTTGTTTAAACAGTTAAGAAAATCAGATACACTGCTTTGTTATTCCATATTGCCTCATGTAGGCACCTATAAAGATAACAAATGCAAAGTCCTTCAAAGAAAGGTGAAATTTAGGCCATTTCATCCATCCTTGGTTGCTATTTCATTATTATGAGTCCTTTTTTTTTTTTTTTTTTTTTTTGGTGCTTACTTTCCTTGTCATATTTTTTTTTCTTTTGTTCAACCACTTCCCCACAGCCTCCTCCTACACTTATATTAAGCAAATATTTAGGTTTTGAGGCTCTAAGTCTCCTCAGACCATTTACAATGAAGCCCATGACTCAGAAGAATTAGTAAGAGGGAGGAGGCGAGAAGAGCAAGGCTCTCCCTGGTGTGTTTGAGGAAGACTGGGTTTGCTGGAAGAAATGTAATGATCTGAACTCACGTTCCTGTGGGAGACTAAACAGAAAACATCACTTCAAATATGCAGAGATAACTTACCCAAGTAACAGGAAAAAAAAAACCCCAACAAACCCAACAACTCCTAGTGCAGGGGAATATGCGGGTTATGAATTATTTTATTGAACAGTGCTAAGTGCTTTCCTGTTGGAAAAATCAGGAACTTATTAATTATTTTAACTTTGAAGTAATTAAGCCAGGCGCTGTCAGACTGACATGGTTTACTCAGCAGGCGGCTGGATTCTTGCAACAGAGTGAAGGATTTTTCTAGTCCCATATGCTGAGCTACAGGTGAGCCAGTTGGTAAATATGTGACACCTTTTAATTATACATTGTTGGAAACTGTAGCTTATCTTTGGGATTATTTGATCATTTGTTGCTCTCAGGAAAATAAGAATATTGGTGAATTTCCTAGTAAAGGATAGGGTAAGAATGGTGGAGTATCTGAGGATTTAGAAAGAGGAGAAAAATTCACAGTGATCAGAAGGGCATGCAGATGACCTAGCACAATTTCTGGAAAGTGCCTTGTTGGCAATGCAGGCCAAAGAAAGATTTTGTAGCAGGTCAGTCAGGGTGGGGTGGCAGAGAAATCTGAAAAGACTTCCTTATTTATCTTCTGCGCTTTCTTACAAACGTTACTGGCTACCAACTGCCCAGTAGGTTCCAGGTACATGCCAGAGAGGTTTTTGGTTCACATTTGCTTTAAAAAGGAAAAAGGAGAAAAGATGAAACTGGGCTGAGGATACTTGCAACTGAAGTTTCAGTGCTATTGTCACAAATGTATCTCCAACAATAAGGAAAACTAGAGAGAACATAAACAATTGGGGCTGCATCAAATGAAAAGACCTCTGCACAGCAAAACAAACCATAACAAAGACAAAAAGACACTCCACTGAATGGGGGATATATTTATAAACCATACATCTGACAAGGGGCTGATTCTAAAGAGATACAAAAAAATTCATGCACCTCAACAAAAGAAAGCAAATATCCCAGTTAAAAAATGGGTAGCAGATCTATAGAGGCAGTTCTTTAAAAAAAACAAAACAAAACAAAACCAAAAAACAAGCTACACATATAACCATCAGGCAAATGAAAAAGTGTTCATCATTACTTTATCATCAGGGAAATGCAAATCGAAACCACAATGAGATAACCTGCTTGTGAGAATGGCTTATTTCAAAGAGACCAAAACCAAGTGTTGGCAAGGATGTAGATTAAAATAAAAATGTCTGCATGACTTGATTG
The DNA here is from genome assembly GCA_004024945.1 of Uropsilus gracilis. Classification (NCBI taxonomy): domain Eukaryota; kingdom Metazoa; phylum Chordata; class Mammalia; order Eulipotyphla; family Talpidae; genus Uropsilus; species Uropsilus gracilis. Next base: position 12,420 of record PVHY01003928.1, read on the forward strand.
TTCAAGGTTAAGATCTCTTTTTGTAGCAAGTGTGTTTCCAATCCTTCTTTGCATGACTTTGCTTGCCACTCAGAGACATTGCCTCTGGCAAATACCTCCCGTTGACTTCACATCCAACCAAATAGCTTGCCCTACATTGTTCAACAGAGCAGTTCAGGGTTCGATTTATTCTTTTTCTTTCAGTATTCAGGAACGTTTCTTTTCTGTCTTAACACTTACTTGTTCTCCTGTGTCTTCTGTTGCTGATAACTCCCTGACTTATTAATGACATTTGTGTTAACATGTTGACCCAGTCAGTCATTTATTTAACCACTATTAATTGACTGTCTATTTTGTACTTCTGTAGAAATAATGGACAAGACAAAACTGTCCCTCCCTGCCAGATCTTGGGCTTCTGATGGGCAAGAAATCCTTCTTGGCTCTCCTATGTCATGAGCCTGAATCTCCATGCTTACATTCAGGTGGGCAAAGCATATTACATTCACTCAAAAAATTCCACTTCATTTCAAATTCAAAGATTTATCTTGATGGTCTAGTGGAAAGGCCAAATTCAAGTGGATTTGTTTGTATAGTCTATCTAGTTTATATACAGACACAAAAACCCGGATAAAGACCCCACCTATCCTCTACAAAGCTGAGCCCCCCCCCCCCCCAAAGTGACTAGTGTATCAGAGTGGGGGTCTGGGCAGGACACAATGAGAAAGAGAAGCTCCTGTCAGCCTTTTGGTGGGAATTGAAGGCAGGCACAGGGATCAAGAAGTGAGGGGCTATAAGAAGGTGACCACAGGCCGGGTACGGTGGCTCGTGCTTGTGAGCTTCAGCCTATGAAGCAGCCGGGGCTAGGGATCGCGGTTCGAGTCCCGCCTGGGGCCCGTAGCGAGACCTAGTTCCCCCCCAAAAAAATAGCTGGGTGTGGTGGTGCGCACCTGTATTCCCAGCTACCTGGGAAGCTGAGGCTGGGGATTGCTTGAGTTTGTGGTACCCCGGGCAATGAGAACCTGCGGTTCCATGGGCAAGAATAGCAAATAGCAAGACCTAGTCTCAAAAAAAAAAAAAAAAAAAAAGGTGACCACAGGCAGAGGTGCCAAAAATAGGGTCACCAGAGTGGGCCTTCTGAGATCAGTGTTTGGAAGCACAGGGTCACTAATCCTTGATCCTAATAGCTAGAAATGATGCTCAGGCCTGGGAGTTGGGGAGACTGGCTTCCTGAGAATAGTTCCAGAGGAATCCTATAATGAGATGCCCCTAGGGGCAGGGGGATTCAGCTCAGGGGCAAAGCAGGAAAGGGATGAGAGTAGAGGAAATCAAAGGAGGAAGTGAGATGAGTGCCCCATGGAGCCCCATTCTGTCATGGGATGAGGTCTTCATAGGCTCAGAGAATAACAGGTATCCTGAGAGGGGGTGGGATCAGCTGACCATGAAACTAAGGGTGAGTTGGGAGAACAATAATTTATCCAGATGCCCTTAGTTCTTAATCCAGAAAAATACATGTGAGTACACATATACATGTGTGCATGCACATATACATACCTATACACATACGCATTCTGGGAATCCCCATCTTTTAATGAACACAGATTTGTAGTACACGCCTCATCCAAGGTTTGCAGAGAGAGCCCTGCTGCAATTCTGCCTTGCTGTCCAGTCACATAAGCACATGTTAAATCCTGTCCTTTATACTCAGGTGCTATCTGGAGTCCTTTTCCCAGGCCCTCCAACCACCCTACTCTTTATTCCAGCTGCCGTCAAGTCAGTAAGGCTCTGGTGCATCCAAGATGTTGACTTCTATCCCCTGTAGAAAATGGGGACCGCACAATAAAAACCTGAGAGAAGGGGAAGGTGATCTTCTGTCAGTCTCTAGAGTAGATGAGGGGAGGCAGGACTAGAGAGGGAAGAGCCCTGCAGGCTCTCAAGAGCCACCACTACCTTGGGCAACTTAATACTCAATCTCTGGTGCAGACTTGCATTTCAATGTTCACAACAGGGCTTCCTTCCTTTCTCTGGTATCAGGCAGTGGAGGATGAGGCACCAAGGGGCAGATGAGACACGACATCTGCTAGAGCAAGCAGCAGAGGCAGAGGCCCCAGATCAGATGCAGAGCAGGTTAGACTGCCTGAAAGAGCAGCAAGGGGTGACTGCAAGGCGATAAATATCATTACCTGAATCACAAAATGATGATAATTGGATGGCAATTCAAGAACTCGTAACTCAAGGCACAAATCACCAGATGCTCTAGAGTGTACAATCCTTTCTTATCAGTTCCTACTGTATTATTTTCATTTCTGCATTACAAAGATAAAAGGTACACTGCCAGTGTACTAGGAAATCCTACATTGTTCAATGTAGTTAGTTTTTGTATATAAAATAAATAACTATCATGTTTATAGTGAAGATTTGTGAACTCCACTAGTCTGGTGTTAAAAGTTCTAATTTAACTGGAGAAGATTGCCCGTGTATCTTGGAAGGTAATAGTAACAAGCAGAAGTTTTCAAATAGCAAAAATTTGATTACCTGACTTTGATTACCTTTTCTATACTGTTTAAATTTAATTAAAAATAAAGACTAGTGTATATATATAGTTATATATATATATAACATATGTAACTATATATAATATATATAACTATCCATAACTATATATATAACTTAAACAAATTATCCATGAAAATAGTATGTATAGGCCATATATATATGCTATATATGTATATATGCTCCATGTATATATTATATATAAGGCATATATATATGTGCTATTTTTATGCCTAAGATAAAATGCAACTGCCAATCTGGATTTTGAATGGACCTCTATTTCATATTACCTTGCTGAATGTGTTTTACACTAGTGATTATCAATACATTACTTAGTTGAATTTCAACTCAAAACCATCTAAATTTTTGGTGAAAATTTAATATTCAGAACCAAATCAGAGTGTTTCATGTTGGGATATACATGCAAGTACTTTTACTGTTAAGCATCTTAAAGGGTATAAAAATCTTAACAGAAAGCATAATATTGTACAGTTTCATGGATGTTTTAAAAAAGTCTGCAAATATTGTTGACTGTGGGAAAATATATCTGTACAAAAAAGTTGTGCATAGAAATAGCTTGTGACTTCTTATGATAAAACTTTGTTTCATAGGTTTAAAGATAAGGATTTTTAGAAGCCATATTCTCTGAAGTCATGATCAGTTATAAATATCAAGTAAAATGGACATGAACTAGATTATTGATTTCTATTTGATATGTTTTGAAAATTTGGCATTTGCAGTGGCACTTACAAATTTAATACTTTTTTGCAATGTTTTTAAAAAAACTCATCTAATTTACTCACTTGGGTTTGCTTGTCTGACTCTGTGGAAATGCTTGGAGATCAATCATCCCAATATTTGGTTTTGCTAGGTCATTGCCAAAGTCAAATGAGCTGGAATGTGAAGACCTACTGCTCTGGACTCTGGCTTTTGTGTTTGGACATCTATTTTTATTACTTAAAATGTTTTATGATATTTACTTTATCATTGAAAAGCAAAGATATTATATATGTATGTAAAACATTACAAGGAAGTCACACTAAAAAGACATCTGAAATAATGACATTTCTTATATACATATATATTTTGGAAAGTGTGAAAATACAAAGCAAGAAACTTTATAAAGAAAAGTCACTAAACAATGAATTTATTTTTTAATGTAGTGTTTTTGTAGTTACTCAGTTTTGAATAAACAGTGTGTATATATATCTATATACATATATATAAATCCATATTCTAGTAACCTATATCTACATATTTATTGATATTATTATTATTATTATATAAATTGCAAAATTAGCATAGGGTACTGACTACTAAAGAAATTTTGACATAATAAAATATTGTTAGTAACCCTGTCAAAGAAAATTAGTTTTCCTCAAACTTTTTAGAACTTCTGTGAATGTTTACCTTCAATAAAAAGTGAAATTCAAACTAGATAAAAAGGTGTTCTTATATGCAGAACTTTATATAATCAACCAAATATTGATATTTTCCTCTTTCCCAGGGTAACAAAAGATTTTTTCCAGAAACTTCTTTCAGAAACATTGTGAACAACCAAAATCATATATTGGGAATCTATGGAAATGGAAGTTTAAACCATGGTCCATCACAATGTATTAAATGTGGTTTCAGGTACTAAAAAGAACTCTTTGTTCCCAAAGGTGAAGCAATATATATACTTTTATTAAATTATTATTTCATACTTGTGAAATGATCTGTTTTGTTAGCTCTCAGGATATTTACTCTGGTCCTGTGGGAAAGGGATCATTTAAGATTCCAAGTTTCAGGGGAATGCCTTTAATAAATGACTTAATAAATTGCATCAGTCAAAGGCACTGTCCTGCAGATAGCTGTCCTCTCAGTCCACATAATTCTTTCATTCCACAATCATATTTTTATTTCACATCTACTATGTGCCAGTCCCATGGAGCATCTTATTTATAGGGTAGGAATTTAATTAAGATAAATGATGGAGAATGTTTAATGACTCAGATTGATGCAAGTGTAAGAAGTTCATTGCGATGTTGTTGATATATAGGGGAAATAAAACTAAGAAAATGCAATGAAGTCTGTTCTGAATATTATAAAATTCCCAAAATTAAAAAGTAGATAGAGAACCTCCTGCCACCCCTCCATCTACATATAATGAAAGGACCACAGGAGAATATGAGTAAAGGCCAACAGGATGAGAGCAGTGCCAAGAAAGATAGCCCTATCAGAGTGAGTCAAGGCTGTAAATTATAGTCAGAAAATATAATAAACCTAGAAGGGGAGTCAAGTCAGCTGTCCAAGCCTCGGGAGAGATTTTGGGGCATTCTAATGAAATCAAAGCGTGTAAGTTTATGTCCTTTCTGCTTATACCCAGAACTAGTTTGTGCTTATGGAATTTACACACTTGAGAAAATGTTTCTGAACTCATGGCAGGCAGAAACAGTTTTTCTTTAAGGAAAAAAATCATGTTGTATAAGTCCAAATGTTAAAAGACAGGTGTGTACTTAACTCTATGGAAAATTCTGAATATCAAAAACCCAAATATTTATGTACTGTGTATTTACATAAAACATGTTACAGGTCTTTTTCATTACCTCTCTATTTTGAGTTACCAAATCCTCTTAGGATACTAAATTATATCAACTACAAAGGCATAAAAGGGATGAAGAAGTAAATTTTTAGAAATAGCTGTTTTCTCTTACATCTATTGCATTTTCTCTTATATTCTCTTACATTTTTTGGACTGCAGAGCATTGGTAACTAATAATCTATGTCTCACTCAAGAGAAATCCCAATTTCTTCAAAACTGAAGATTTCTTTCTTTTTTCTTTTTTTTTTTAGACTAGGTCTTGCTATTTTGCTCGGGGTAGTCTCGATCTCACAGACTCAAGCGATCCCCAGCCTCAGCCTCCCAGGTAGCTGGGATTGCAGGCGCGCACCACCATGCGTCCAGCTGCTTTTTGGAGACCAGGTCTCGCTAGGTTGTCCGGGGTAGTCTCGAGTTGGCAAACTCAAGCGATCCCAGGCCTCTTGCTTCCCAGCTCGTGGCTTACAGGCACGCGCCACCATGCTGGCAAAAATGGAGATATTAAGGTTGCTTCATAGAATCCTTAAGATAGACTCACCCCCACCTCACAAATGCCCTTCAATCCAGGCATGTCCTTGGCATTTCATGGGGGGGCAATACCAAGAGCCTTTACTCACTTTTCATTCACAAGGTGGCTTCCTGGAACATTATGTGCTTTTAAACATGTTAGAAATAAGTTTGCATTCGACTAGGTATTGTCTTTTGAGAACTGACCTAAGTGTCAAATTCAGCTCATCCTCTTTTGTTCAAAAAGTGGACAGGACAGTCATAAATTCTGTGAATGTAACTTTGGTTTAAATTTTGAAACTCTTTTGAAGATGCTGTTGTCTGAAGGGTGACGTCTCTTTCTGTGTTGGGGGGCTGGAGAGCGGCTGTCCGTGGCATCTTCTCTGCGTGGGCAGATGCGTTGCTGCCTCTCATAACAAGTGCCCGTTCATGTGCCCGAACTGCCTCTTTCTGTCTGAGAGCTCAAGGACAATCTTGAATTGAACACATTCTGTAATAGGCTAAAAATCAAGAACAGCAGAAAAAAAGATTTGTAATTTCAACTGGGGAAAAAAATAGGCATTTGCAACGAAATTAAATGTTTGGTTTAAGTTGGCCCTTAGTGGATAGTCATGTTCATTTTCATGTTAAATTGGTAGAATTTGCTTAAGCGAGGGACAGAACCAATGACCCTGGAGACTAAATTGCCTCTTTGCTTTAGAAATGGAGTTTACCTCCAGCTAGAATTGAGGTACATTTGTGGTAAGTTGACAGAAAACCTGAAAACATTTGCACACTTAGTGCAGATAAGCTAGCGGTGCCAAATTCATATGACACATTCGCTCCCATTTGTTGTAAATTCAGAAAATACTCATTATCTAATTAGTATGAGTTTACTGCAAGGGTTTGCCATCCCCATGTTGCCTAAAATGAAAGAATAATTTGTTTTTCTTTTATATGCAAGAGCCATGTTAAAAACAAACAAACAAACAAGCAGATGTGTCGGACCTCCAACCACTCAAGGCAGGCTGAGCCGAAAGGGTGTCACCCGGCTGGGTGTGCAATAGCTCTGTGATACCTGTCATCTTTTACCCCAGTGAAAATGATGCCGTTTGCTTGCGATTATAGACTCCTATTGATTTCCAATTTTCACCAGGCTTGTTCAAGTCCCTTGGGTTTTCAGTGCTTGTAGATTCTTATCAGTCTTGCAGTAGAGATAGAATGCAGTAGTATAATTGACACCGTGTAACAACAAGAGACTCCTACTTTCAATTTAGTCCTTTATTGTCATACCTTGATTATATATGGTCTTGTGCATTTAGAATAGTGTATATATACACATGCACATATATATATATATATTTAGGTATAATGGACACAAAGAATTCTCAACCAGCAGACTCCATCTTAATAGAAACCAGTGTTGATCCATGTTATAAAGAGGATTCAACCCGACTCTGAGTGGGTTAGATCGTGTCCTCTTACTCTGTTAGTTTGCTTTGACTTCAGTCTCTAGAGCAACGATAGTTCCAGGGAAACACTGCAGTCTCTGTCTCAGCAGCTACTTATATGGGGGGAAATCTGCATTCAGCAAGTGTTTATTTTATGTAGTGAATGCTACCCGGACAGTTCTTGAGTCCTTACCAAAAAGTCATCCAGAAAGCATAGTTCACAAACTCTAGTATGTAGCATGCAATTACTTTCTTTTTATCATGAAATATCTGAGCAATGCTTTTATTTAATCTAGGAAAAAGGAAAGGACTGTCTACCATTTCTATCTTTTCCTGCAGGATGCATGTTCGTGTTCTAAATCTTAACTTGCCAGTACAGATTGTGAGGTTTGATGTGTGTTAAACTGTAAAAGCTGTAAGAAAAGTCAAAGTGATTTGTCAAAATTTGAGGAAATGTAAATGGCTACATTTCAATTTGTGTCTGAAAAGAGTAGGTACTAGTAATTGCTTTAGGGAGCTGACCAGGATGAAAGACAGTAAAAAAATTTTAATTTCTTCTTTATGGGATTGTTACAAAGTCATTGCTTTTGATTGGTGCCGCCCCACATGCTTGTGAATGTGTATTGTGGAGAGAGTGCCTGCTTTCATCCAGCCACAGTGCACACAGCTCTGTTCTGTGAAAAGCATGACAAATCTGCATAGTCTTCACTCTCTCTGTTTCCCTTTACTCAACCTTAGAAGAAAAAAAAATCTCTGATAAAAACAAATGTAGCGGCATTGTAATCTTCATGTAGTCTTGTGATTAAAGAAACAAAAAGAAAACCTCTGGGTTTTAGTTGGGAACACAAACAAAATGATTTATTTGCTTTTGCATATACCCTTTATTTTTACTTTCTGATCATTCTACTGAGACTGGATTTCTCTAACGTCCCCAAGGTAATGGGGCCTGGTGACTAATCCACTGAGCCATACAAACCCCATCTGCTTACTCACTTTGACATTTTAATAATATCCCATTTGGACCTTTGTTCATTTTTGCTTTGTGTGCTACATCTTTGTTTTAATGTTACTACTGAAATAATTTATTATAATGAATATTACCAAATCTTACTAATTAAAACACACAGAGAGATTTTTGCATATTTCAGCTATGTGTATATTCCACAGGAAATGGACCTACTAAAATTTGTCAATGGACCATCAAATTGCCCTCTTAATTACTGCTCATTGTGTATTTTACTCAGAGTGAACAACAAAAAAATGTCCCTTAAAGAAAGCAATACCCTGTTTTATTTGTGTCTTACTTTGCAATCCTTCTCTGGAGTGTTTTTTCTAGTAACTACCATCGTAGATATTTTAATGATATAGTGTAGTAGAACAACTTTAAATAACATTGATGATAATGATGGAGATAATGTTATATGTGGACTTATTTTGTTTTATAAATAAGTGATTTCTTTAAATGAAGATTGATTATGACCTACTATTTGCATAAATAACTCACATTGTGACAGACTTGTAGCATGCTGTATGCGTTACTCCTCTGGGACACAGTTTTATTCAGCATATGTCACAGTCAAAAGCTTATTAATTATTATTGATTAATTCATAAACTTCACTTATACCAAGGTATTCAGGAATATTATGAAAGGAAGAATGAAGATGTAAACATGCATTAGAAGATCCTACACTATTTAGTTCAATCTTTATAGGACAGTAAATAGACAACAATCTTATAATGTAACCTAGATTTTGTAGAAGACACAGATGGTAGAGCAAGTGATAAATCATTTGTAGGATGATAAGTTGCACGCAGAAAGTTAAGCATGATCCAGACTGTAAAGCAATGTAAGAGTCCAAGTGTGAACAGATTTAAATAATAGAATAGTAATAGGCAACATATTTTTTCTCTTTCCCAAGCATTCTCAGTATCATCAGAATTTATTGGTGATGTGGTGCTCATAAACTAATAACCATAGTTAAATTTAGAGTGCTCTTCAGAAAGAATACCCTTTTACGCATATCATCTCATTTAATCTTCTTGAAAATGCTACGATATCAGTGTTCTTATACTTTAACATAACAGATGTGAAAAAAGAGACTCAGAGAGGGTAAGTGAGTTGTGCAATGTTACAAACCTGGTGAGTCATGGGGTAAAGTCCCAATTCAAACTTGTGATCACAGAACTCATGGTCTGTTTCATCACTATGCTTGGCAGGGTAATGCTGTGCCTAGTGTCACCATCTTGAAGATGATGCATTCATTCCAGCATCATATATATATATATATAAGTGGCCATGGCAGTAGTCACTAGCCAGTGATAACTGTCACTTAGAAAGTATATAAACGAATTGACTCACAAATTCATTAGTTCTGCCACATATAAATAGTCTATAAAAGAAAAATGAGTAGAAAGGTGATAGCAATCCATTGTCATGAGCACTGCAAGTATGGCTCACCTGGAAATGACTCACCTGGGCAATACAATGGAGGGAAAGGACACACAATTCTGAGGTGCAAAACTCTAGGTTCTGATGATGAATCTTCCACACACTACCTGGATTTGAGTAAATTAAATAATTTCTATAAACTTTAATCTTCTTATCTACATACAGTTTTCTAAAAATAGGGTTAAATCTTTGTGGGGTTATTATAGGCACACAGTATTATTTTATTAACATATTATGATATGTATTATATAATAATTTTGTTATTGATATAGTATTAATATTATATTATTATATAATCTAGAGACTGCATTTAAGTACAATTACTTCAACTAGAAACTTTCAGGGCATATAATTTTAAGAAATCAATCAATTTACTAGGCAGTTAAAATACTTGAAGGACTGGATATTTATCATGATTTTTTCTAGGTACTCTGGATAAACATTTATGGTGCATATTTATGTTGTACTTGGTAGAAAGAAAAATCACTGACAATTTAATGTCACAAATAAATATGGTGTGTGACAATTATAACATTTAGTAGCATTTGAGGGCATAAATGTGTGCCTTTATAAAGCTCTATAAATGTGGGCATATCAATTTATTTTTGACATCATCAACATATTGTATCAATGATAATTAAATTTTTGAAAATTAACAAATAGCAATAGGTATTAGGTACTTAATAGCTAATACCTAATATCTCCGTACTCATGATATAAAAATTCATAAACATAAAATGGAAGAGCTAAAATAAGCAAGGAATAAGGAAAGAGCTATTAGAGTCAGGATAGATACTATTTGTGTATATTTAAATATGAAATTGAAGACCAACCTTCTGATAACAAAACTTTCTACTCCATTGAAAACTCTGGTTTTTAGTGAGAAGAATCCAGATGGCAGCTGATGATAGATCATTCAATTTTGTGACAACATTTTTACAATATTATTTAATGTGGTAAATTCTGAATGAGTAATACTGTCTATGAATGGAACTGAGTCCTACCAAATTGTGGTTCTAAAGTTGAGGAAAATCAGACTCAATAGTTTGAATCCAATAGACAATGATTAACTAGACTTGACTCTATTTTCTTCTAATATTGTAGAGGTAAAGGATAATTGCAACAGCATGAAAAAATCTAAAATCATAGAATATGAAATATTTTTTGCTATAAGCTAAGAAAAGGGAGATAGAGAAAAAAGTCTATTAAGAAACCCTAAAGGAATAAAGTCAGAGAAACAAGAAGTCTGACCTCAGTGATAAAAACGAGACAGTATCCTCAGAGACCATAAGAAAAGAACAAATGAAAAAGATGAAAAAGACAAGGAACCTTAAATGTAACTTTGGGATTATAATAGAAGAAATTATCTTGAGTTTCATCAGTTTATCTTTTCAAAAGTAGAAAATTCAGCTTGCAAGGAGACTGATAGAGATAAAAAAAAAAAAACCTCTAAATTCCAAAGATGACTGAAGTTTAACAAAATTTTGAAAAAGATGTGACTCAGCTACAGCTTCCATAAAAGGAGCAACAGAATGCTTCTCTTTTGTAAAGATACTTATAGACCAAAAAGATTTGAAGAGTATTCAAGCCAATGCATGTCTAGACTCTCTCAACAAATCCCAGATCCCAAAAGAAGATTTCCAGTTCAGCCTGGCAGAAACTTGGAAGTTGTCATTCCATTAAGCAGTAAGTAAAAAGTTGAACAAACTGAAAAAATATCAACTCTTCTTAGGTCCATAGAAGCAGTCAGACAGAAAAAATCACTCCCCCTCAAATTGGAGAGATCAATAAGAGAGTACAGAGAATCACAACTTACCAGTGTGGAAACCCAGGAGTCTCATACTCATTCAGAACCAGAACTGGAGTAGAGAGCTCTTGAATATAATTTATGAATTCCTGGATACTCAATGTGGGCAAATTTGAGAGATAAAATCTCCAGGATTATGAAGATAGAAGGGATGGGAGGCTAATTCTCACATTTTTAAAAAACTTGTTCCTGGTTCTCGCAGCCATCAAAGAAAAATCCTGTATTTCTGGCAGGAGGCAGGGAAAAGAAAACATACTGACATATGTTAGAGCATTCTGTTCTTAACAATCTCTGCCCATTGGAGAAACTAATCAGAGTCTAACCTGCTGATTTTTTATTAACACCTAAATGACAGGGGAGAGTAAAAATTCCCAGTTGCACCCTGCACTAGCTACCCTGACCCACCTAAGAGGTAAAGAGAGGGGGGAAACTGAGAAACATGTGTCAAGTTCACAATCTAGAGGTACAGTTCTTACTAAAATAAGAACAAGTCATAGAATATAGAATACTTTTCTCTCCCATATCTCCTCTCCATTTTAGTAAAAGCCTACTAACAAACTGTTCCCTTTTTCCAGGACAGAATGACCAGTCATTGACAGAAAATGACAAGATACACTAACAGGCAAAATATACAATTTGAAAAAACAGAACAAGCATCCAAGTCAGACTTCCATATGACAGAGACATTGGACTAAGCAGACCAGGATTAAACAAATACAATTAGTATACGAAGAGCTCTAAAGAATAAAATAGATAACGTGAGAAAAGACAGATGATGTAATCAGAGAGATGGAAATTCTGAAAAAATAAAACCTTTAAATGATTTTAAGAGATCAAAAATAATGTAATAGAAATGAAGAATGCTTTTGATGAGTTTATTAATGGACTGGACATGGCTCAGGAAAGAGTCTGTGAGTTTGAGAATCTCTCAGTAGAAGTTTTCGAAACTGAAACACAGAGAGAAAAAAAGATTAAAAATTTCAAAACAAAACATCCAAGAACTGTAGAACAACTACAGAGAAAATGGGAATTCCAGAAGGATAATTAAACATAATAACTGAAGAAATATTGGTGTCAATATGATGAGAAGATCCCCAAATTAATCTCAAACACCAAAAACCACGGATCCAGGAACTTCAGAGAACAACAAAAGTAAATACAAAGAAATACTACACAAAATAAATACAAAGAAATACTACACAGTCATATCATTCTGAACTACACTTCTGTAGTTCTTGGGAGAAAATACTTTATATATGGAGGAACAGAGATTAAATGTATACCTAAGTTCTTAGAAACTCTGCAAGCAAGAGAATAGTGAGTTGAAGTATTTAAAGTGTTAAGCAAAGAAGTCTTTAAGCTAGAATTCTCTGTACTCTTCAAAATTAAAAGTGAAGGGAAAATAAAGACTTTGTTAGACAACTGACCTTAGACGCTTAGTTTACCTGATATTTTGCATAATAGAGGTGAAGCTAAAACACGAATAAGAAAATAATGTCCTAGAAGAAACTTAGGAGATGAAAAGTGAACAATTTTAGTGCATCTGTTTAAAATATTTTATCCATTTGAAATATTTCAAAGGATAGTACAATCTTAATTGAACAAGCATTTATCTGTAGTTATCTATCATCTTAAGATAAAACTTTAATAGGGATAACTTTCAAGCAAATATGTTTTTACACACACACACACACACACACACACACACACACACACACGTATGTTTCTGGGCCAATCAGCTCTTCCATCATTATCTTGGTAGTTCATGTTGCAATGTTTATCTCTTAGCTGATAGAAACTTAGAGTATATATTTCAGTAGTATCAGCATAATAAATAATAATAACTTTCATATAAAGCTCAAAAAAGACAACGACAGATTTGATATCATATACATTAACAATAAAAAGAAAACTATAGCGTTGCAATACTAATAGCTAAAATCAACTAAATAAAGATAATATTCACCATCCTTGAGTTCTTTGAATTGCCAAATTGACACATCTAATTCATGATTAATTTGGAGATTTCAGCCCATGTCTGAAGCCCTTCTATAATCTTATAATTCAATGCTTTTTTTAAACTAATAATGTTTATTCTAGTAGAATATTAGTTTCAGATCAAATTTATGAAACAAGATTGCATAATTTGTAGAAGGTGAATCGTACTAGACAATAGTGTTTATTCAATAATCAAATATGTAGTTTATTTGTAGTGTTCTTATATTTTAAAATTCTATGACATCTTATTTTGTACTTTTTCAGACAGATTATTGTTACTATACTTTATTTGATGTTAAGTCCTTCATTAAGAATATATTATCACCTTTTTCCTTGAGCTTTTAAACAGTTAATTTCCAGAAATGTAAAGTGGCACATAAAATAAATTAAAAAGGAAGTTTTATGGCAATTTGGAGTTTAAAGGATAGTTGGCCAGGAAGCTCTCTTTCTATAGTAAGTCACTTCCCAAAATATGTGCAGCAAAAAAATGTTAGTTAGTATTAGAAGAAAATGGAACTCCATGGTAAAAGTAAACTTGGAAAATTAAATATAACTTTAAATTAAATATAAAGAGGTTTTAAAAAATTGGTTTTTAATGAGGTTTTTAAAAAGAGGTTTCTAAAAGTTGAAATACTTTTCAGAATTACTGACAGTGATATTGTGAATTCACACAGGTCTCCAAAAACAGTAATATCCATCATTTAAAAAATTTAGTTGACTCTAGACTATCTTCCCTAGCCCTTCATTTTTCATGAGCATACTTTCAGAAATTATTCTTTTTAAAACGGAAGGATTATTTGCTCAATATTATTAAAGACTATGGGAAAAATTAGTAAGAGTAGGCAAGTTCATTTCAGAGGAACAGAAATATGATCAGCTGAGGCAGGCTTACTGTTGAGTGAGACAGACCTGAGTTTGAAACTCACTTTCAGCTTTTTTTTGGCATCTAAACTTCACCATTTACATGAGCTTTCTGAGCTTTTCCACAAAATCAAGAAATAAAAATCTGGTGGGACATTTTTTCGAGATTATGATTACATTATTAGAAAATCAAAAAGTAAAGTATCGATTTGGAATGGAATGTTTTTTTTTTTTTTTGTCTTTTGTTTTTTTGAACTAGGTCTCGCTATTTTTGCCTGTGAAACCGCAGGCTCTCGTTGCCCAGGGTACCACAGACTCAAGCAATCCCCAGCCTCAGCTTCCCAGATAGCTGGGATTACAGGCGCACGCCACCAAGCCCAGCCATTTTTTTGGAACTAGGTCTCACTACGGGCCCCAGGCGGGACTCGAACCGCGATCCCTAGCCCCGGCCACTTCATAGACTGAAGCTTACAGGCACGAGCCACGAATGGTTGAGAGTGTTTATTCAGAGAAACAACAAAAAGGCATCACATTTCTTGCTATCATGTGGTGGGTTTTGCATAGTGAGTCTCTGGCTGGAGCAAGGTCTGCAGTGGTGGGCATGATAGTGAAGTGAGTTCCTCTTGCGAAAAGCCAGGAAGATCCTCCTGAAGAGCACAAATGAAAATGCAGGTTGCTGTGTGCTATTAAATTCTTAAAAAGCAGTTTTCTAGGGCTAGAAAAGTCTTCTTGTCCTTGTCAAATTTCATGGTGTAAATACTCCTACCGTCACTGATTTCCAGGTACCAAATGAAGTCACTGAATGTAGACTTGAGAAAAGATATTAAAAATCTAATCTTAGGAACCAGGTTGCATTAGCTCCAGCACAACACTGCGTGTGTGCATGCATGTGTGTATTATATTTTTGACATAGAAATTTGACATAGAAGTGGTGAAAAATATGAAGTGTTAAAGTTTAAAAAAATAAGGCATTTTGGATCTTTGAACCATGTGACTCCTGATCTGGGATAATGATGGATTTATCATGGGTATATCATGCATGGGTATATCATCAGGTATATGTATGTCCACAGATCATGCAAGGTAGGGAGTCAACTTAGAGACCATATCCCCATAAAGAGATACTAAAAGCTTGATTTTCTGTGTGACAAAAACAATTCTACCCACTTTGCGAGTTGTTGGGAGCTGAATGGAAATTGTTCATGAGTGGATCAGATCAGGAGGGAAAAGAAAATTGTTTCTGAGGAACATGAACTGCTAGCTAACCCCCAAATGATTTAGTAGCCATCATGAGTGGTTTGGAACATTCGAACTTTAAAGCACCCCTCCACACTGGATGCAAGGAAAATGCAAATTATCTCGGGGGGAGTGTACCTTTTCCCCAGACCTCAAAGTGTACCCACGAGCAATTTTGAAAGAAAAATGAGCATTTTACAATAAAAAAAAACCTCTTGAAGTTTAGAAGGAAACTTAGAGCCACACATGACACATGAGACCAGCAGAAACAGCACAAAGCAGAAGCAGGCTCTTAAAGACATCAAATATTGGAATATAAAACAACCGTGGCTGTTATGTTTAAAGAAGTAAAAGATTAACTTAAAAATATGTTCCAGGAAACAAAAAGGAAGAAAAATAGCAAGCATATTTAAAAAGACACAAATAGAGTGCATATAACATTGAAAGATATAATAAAGTTAATTGGTACTTGCTATAGTTTAACTTGTATAAAAATTAGCTGGGGACCTTGCTAAAACACAGATTCCAGGCTTGCACACTTGTAGATTCTGACTTAGACAAGCTGAAGTCATGTCCCAGAGTTTTTCTTTCTAACAGGTGATACCAAGCTCCTCTGAAGACTACACACATCGGATAATATTATAAATATATTTATAAAGATAATTCTATATAAATAAGTACACATAATAAATATTTTAATAGATATTTATATTTCTGTAAATATAAATATCCAGTGAATGGTTTTGAAAGCAACCAAGTCAGCTAAAGATATAAATTAATAGGCTAGACAAGGGGAGAGAAGAAAATACCTAGACTGCACCCGGAAAATATAAGCAGATGGAAAATAGAAAAGAGATATTGTAGAGAATAAAATATGAGAAGAGAAATAACATTTAGAAGTAAACACCATATAAAAAAGAGAATAATGACTGAAGATTTTTCAGAAGTGACAAAAGATAGTGCTCCCAGACTGAGAAAGTCCAATCAGTTGCAAGTAAGATAAATTAAAAATACAAGATAGGAAACAAGCTACATCCCTCAACTAGGTGGTTGGTTGTCTTGTCTGCAAGCATGTAAATGAGAAGAAACAAACAAAATGTTTGAGAATGTTTCACCTCAAAATTAGGTCCAAGTTTCCTTCAGCAGTAGCTTTCTATCACTAGAGTTGAAGAAGTTGGATGGGACATCCCTTTCCTCGATCTGTGCAGAAAACTGGGAAGGGAATGTGTGTTCCCTCAAGTTGCTTTATAAATAGCTGGAGTGAGCAAGTATGTCTTGCTAATTGGGGTGTGGTGAGAGAATATTCATTTGTCTCTGGAATTGCACTTGAATTTGGAGGTAGAGTCAGATCATTTCTGTCTAAGGCTCCCACATAGAAAATGATCAGAACTGGCTATAACCATCACTTAGGGGTTTGATGTGGATATTTTTCTCTTCCTTTTGATATGTTCCTGGTCTTAGGGACTATATGAACTAGGCAGAGGGCATTGGTGTTCAGAAGCAAGGAGAGAACTTCTAAAGGAAAGTGACTTGCTTTATTTCATAGACATTTGCAATATTAAGTAGAAAAAAAATTAACCCTCACTAGGTAGGAAAATTCCATTAATAGAATTTCCATTCTCCGAGGCACTTCTGTTAACCTAGATTTTTACTTTAATTTGCCTAAGTATTTATCTAACATCAAAGTACTAGAAAATTGTGTTCATTTTAAATAAGTGGAAACAACTGAAACCAGCAGAGGATATTCTCTTCTTAGTCCCCATTAATTTTTGTTAATTAATTTTATGTCAGAATAAAATCTATTTTGTTGATCCTATGGATTATAAAGATCACAGAAATGTATAATGCATAGGAAAGCTTTGTTCTTTCAATCCTTTGTTAAATAAAGATTTATTGATTATTGGAAACTACTACTTTAATAGATACTTTTAAGTGTTGGTTCTACAAAGATGAATAAGAGAATAGAGTTTTGCATCTGGCTGATTGATTATAACTGGTCTTATGTGATTTCTCCCATCATGATCAACTTTTAAACTTAGCAGAATATTTGCATTAAATACTGAAGCATTCAATAACAGCCAGCATAGCATCACAATCCTGGGGACAAGGGACTTGAAAGATAAGCCTCATGGTTCATGAAGGGTACATGAGACTCTAACTCTCTACTTGAGAACAATTTCCTGATACTGGTACAGAGTACAGGCATATGAGAAGAGCATGGTGGGTTCATTGAACTGAGACTGAAATCAAAGTCTGGGTCAGTTGAAATGGCTGAAATCTGCAGGACAAGACATCAAAGATGGGGAGGTAGTTACACAGAGTGCCCAGAGACTTATGTGTTACCCCTTATGATTTGTGATTGAGGATTGGATGATATACATGCAGGGTAGGACTAAACAGGCTTACAAGAGGACAGGAACTCTAGAGGATTAGCTTCTGCATAAGAGCAGGGCCAGAGAACATGGGGTTCTGGTTTTCCTAAAGTGGGAAGATCATGTGAATATGCAACACCTTCATACACAGTTGAGACATATACAAAGGCCACACCTCAGGAATGAGGGACATCAATTAAAGTTCTACCTACACTAGACCTTCCCTATTGAAGTCTAAATTAGATGTTTTTGTACTTGGAGAACACATTGGCTTTGTGTGGATCCCAATAACAGACCATAAACCCCCGTTACTTCATTGTACGGGGATGAGTCCGTGTGCTGTTTCCAGGGGCAAGAGCCAATACTCTTCAGAAGAGAATAGAACTGAGTTTCCACCAAGTAGTATTGGCAATAAAATCTAGGATTCCATCAAAAAATTACTTGATGTAATGAAAAGAAACAAGACATTATGATTCATAGTTATAAAAAACAGTCAAAGGTAGAAAGTAACCCTGAAATGGACCAGTTATTAGTCTCATGAGACAAGGATTTAAAGTTCGACCATTTATTTTATTTTTTAATTCATTTTATGATTTGTCACAATTGTGCATTAATTGATCTCTCCTCCTCCCTCCGTATCCCCCTTCCATATTCCCCCTCCAGTCACTCCATCTCCCATTTTTCTGCAATTTGTTGGTTAAGTTGAAGTTCAGTTATTGGTTGTTTGTCCCGTTGTTCTCTTCCGATATCTGGTAAATGTGTGTGTGTTTTGCATATATATGTATATTTATATTACATTAGTCCATTATTGGACTAATATACCCTGGGGCTTTCCCACTTCACTAACATTTGTTAGCTATCCTGATCTTTTGTGCTCTTCACCTCCCCCAGCTTCTTCCCTCTCCTCCTCTCTCGCTCCATGGTTCAGTCCCATTGGTTGTTTTCATTTTTTCTTATTTGTTTGTTTGTTTTTCCCTATATCTGTCATCCCGAACTTCTCTTTTTCTTTTTGACTTATTTCTGCTAATATGAGTCTTTCTAATTCCATTCAGGTTGCTGCAAATGACATGTGTTTGTTCTCCTTGATGGATACATAGTATTCCATCATATATATGTACCACATTTTTTTTAGCCAATCATCTGTTTGGGGGCATTTGGTTTGTTTCCAATTCTTTGCAACTGTAAACAGGGCTGCAAGGAACATGCTCATACATGTGTCCTTTTGAATTAATATCTTCATGTCCTCTGGGTAGATTCCTAGTAGTGGGATTGCTGGGTCGAATGGTTAAGTCCACTTTCAATTGTTTGAGGGTCCTCCACACAGTCTTCCATAGTGACTGGACCAGTTTGCACTCCCACCAGCAGTGTAAGAGAGTACCTTTTTCTCCACATCCGGCCAAAAGTTGAACCATTTAAATTTTTGCATTCAAGGCTGTACAACTTGGTAAAAGAAGCAGCTATGCAAAAGCAAAGCAAAACAGTGTTGTGAAGTATGAGACGAAGAATACTAAAGTTTGGCTTTTGAAGTAAAATTTTTGCACAAAATAGATAATGATTGGATCTCTGGTGTGGGTTCAAGAACAGTTCACAAAGCATCTGAGATAGATTTTGACATTTAGATAGATGTTTGCAAATCTTTGGAGGGGCATTAATGTTGCACCAACTGCAAAACAGAAGAAATGTTTGTAATGACCCAGGCCCTTGCAATAGCAGCCCTCTAAGAATAGTCATAGTTAACAACATGGTTACTTCTTTATAAAACACAGGTGATAATAATTTCTAGCTTTTTGGGTTGTTGTAAAGACTAAATGAAATGATATAAAAATAGTTCTTGGTTCATGGTTAGTATCAATAATGTTAGTTGTTATGTTGACATTGTTTGCTGCATTTTGGAAGAAGCTCTGTATATCAGTATAGCTGTAGTGTATTTATACAGAGAAAAGGACACAAGCCTCAGACAGAACCAACACTAAATAAAATAGAAGATGGGAAACTTCCTTGCAGTATTGATGCTAAATTAGTACAGGACAAACAAGCTTTCATAGGTTGACTCTTGTGAGGCAAGGCAAGAACAAAGAATTGAATCAAATGCACTGCATGAGGCTTACAGAAATGACAACAGATGGAAGATTGTTACACTTTCCCCCCTGCAACCCTGCAATGAAATCTGTTCTTCCCAATGCAAAAGGCTAATAGATAAAATCAGGGTCACTAATCCCAACAGCATAGAGGTCAAGGAGAGAGGTATTTGCAAATAATGCCTGCAGATGAGAAATAAGGTCAACATAGAGCAAAATTGCCAATTAGTTCAATAGAAACCAGATAAAATGTACTCTTGGGGTTGTAAACTGGATGCTATGGTAAGAAATATAAGATGATCAAAAAAGTAATGACTGATAAAAATTGAAGAGTGAACACTACCAAACTCCCCTAGTGGGTAAAATAGAAATGTATCTTCCTTTTGTTTAAAAAACACTTTTTTATTGTTTCCTAGAAAAAAAGTGGTGTTACTATTTTTATTTTTAATTGAATTTCTCTGAAGCCTAGCCACAAAACTTTACTAACAGCCACACAATGTTCAATTACAAGGGTTTCTATTACAAACATAGACCTACCTCTCTCCATCCATCAAAACTTGATGGAACGCCAGGGCCCTGCATCATGTCTGGAAACATTTGAAATTTCTCAAACAGGAGAGAAAATGGATCCCTGCAATACAGGCTTCCCTTAAAAAATGACTTGTTCAAATTTAGAAACCATCTGGAGCAGGGCTAGCCTCTTTATCTAAGCACTCACTTGTTCGTTCAACTCTTGTGCTGTGAGGGATTAAAAAAAAAAGAAAGTAAATGAGAGGAATTCTAACCTCTATCCTTAAAGAACTTTTGATTTTCAGTTATCATTCAAATAGTATAAGAAAATCAGTTGGGGTGATGGTTAATAGAGTTCTATAAAATACATAACTAACTCAGGTGAAGCATCTGAATCTACTGTGCTAATCATGAAGTAATAACCTCAAATCAAAACTATTTATTCACATTGAACAATGGCTAGCTTCCAACTTATTCTAGTAATAATCATTATACTTGTGCATATGTATATATATGTATGTAGATATATATATAGAGAGATATGACAAATGAGAGGTATTATGAGTTACACATTCATCAACCTAACCCATAGATGCTAGAGGTAGTTAAATAGCAAAACTTTTTCTGAAGGCAGAGAGTTCTTTTATATGGCTGCCAGGGAAGTATCATAGAATCAATGAATTTTGCACAGTGGGAAAACAATATCAGCTAGAATTCAGTATGGTAGGGTTTTTCTATCCATCAAAAAGCCTGGAGTGGTTATAAAGTCCTTTCCATTGTCACAATGCTCAGAGAGAGAGAGAGAAAGAGTGAGAGAGAGAGAGAGATACAACCAGGCAGAAAGAGATATTATAAAGTGCCAGGGTAGAATTTAAGATCTTGTCACATTTACTCTGAGTCCATCTTTGTCCTCTCTGCTTTCCTCTGAGGTCACTTGAGTCTGACTCCTGGCTCTTAGGCAAATTTTCTTTCTGCCTTTCATTTTCTTCATCATTATAATTTCGGTCAGTATGTGAGGTATGTAGTTGCAGTTAATAAATATTTTTTTAATAAATGAAGAACAGAGTGAATAGTAGCTAGTTGTGAAGATTCAAAGGAATTTCATTTCTTTCCTGTTTGTACAGTACTTGCACAAAGCAGGTGCCAAATAATTGCTCCTATCTAGTCTCATTCTTTAGGAGCAGAAACCATCCCTTACACTTCTTTTGATTAGTCATAGTAGTGAGTATAATGCTAAGACAATAAAATACATCTTTATTAGTTGTTTAATAGTGCTCATTTTATGTAACAATAATTGGAACCTGGGGGTTTATGTCAGGCTGACGTATGCCAAGAATAGTATAGCAGTCTAGGCAAGCAGTGTTTAAGACACTGGCTGCAAGCTGCAGACTTATCTACCCATGTGTTTGAGTTGATCATTCACAGTGATTTAAAAAGTGGCACCTATTGGAGTATCTTTAGAAGAGAATATACCCTCTAGATCTACTGCAGTCCTCATCATTTCCCACTATCTCATAGACTAAGTTCGCAGACAATTCATTATTGTCAACTTTTCTGCTGCTACAGGTATTGAACTGTGTATTTCTGGTTTATTTCTGTTTTCTTATTTAAGACACAGTACAAATATTGAGGATTGCATTAGAGAACTAGGTATAATCCTTTTGATTGATGCTGCGGTAGAGAAAAGCATTATATTTGATAGGACAAGTTAAGAACTCAAGGATTGCAGAACATCTAGGTATATTCTTAACTGATATAATAGCAATTGAAAATCTATACATTTTAGGAAAAACAAGATAATTTTGATAGATGTATTTTAGCCAATATTATAAATGCATTTTAGCTAATATACTATTTTAAATAAAAGCAAAGTGTTAGTTGATTCAAGATTAATTGTAAAAATGAACTTAAAATGAAGATAATCAGATGTTAACCTCTGATTATTTATGTGATCATTAAACTATAAGTTTCTGAATTGAACAAAAGATGACATCAATATAAGAAAGATTATATTTTGATCATAAAGGTAGATCAAAAATGGATCCATTCTATGTTCAGTAGGAATATTAGCTATTTTGTCATTAAACCTTTTCAGGCAGGACTACAGTATGCTTATTAACTAAAAAAGAAAATAGAAATAATATTTTAATATTATGAAAATAGACTCCTATTTATATATTCAGTCAATTGAATGTAGTTTACTGTCTTTACCCTTAAATTTTCTACTTAACTTGGAGAAAGCATTAGTATTTCCATTAGTTTTAGCAAACCCTTTGCATTTTATAAATATGGACAGGTTTGTTTGCTCTCAGTGGAGACCTGCATTGAGCTTTGGAAGAAAATTCTGAGATTTAAATTCTGAGACGTAAAGAGCAGATTTTACATTTCAGTAAATTAGTCATTGTAAAGTTTCTTTTTCATACTTTGGAATGAGGATAAGGATCTTTACTTTGCTCATGGATGGACTCCAAAGACCCAAAGGAGTTCCTGGAATATGACAACCACATTTATTGACTAAACAAAACGATTTCTTTTCTGGTAGGACTTCCCAAATTACAGCAAAAGGAGAACAGGCCATGCATGCAGAGAATTGCTTTAATTTTATAATTGCTGTGGTCTGAAAGTTTATGTCCCTTCACCCCCCAATTCATATATTGAAATCCTAATCCCCAAGGAAATGATATTAACAAATGGGGGCCTTTAGAAAGTCATTAGGTTATAAGAATACAGTCCTTACTTCTGGGTTTAGTGCTCTTTTATAGGAGGCCCCAGAGAAGTCCCTCACTTATTCTGTCTTGTGAAAATATGAGAAGTCTGTGACCTGAGCAGAGACCCTGTCTGAGCAGGTTGGTCCTCTGATCTTAGACTTCCAGCCTTCAGAATATGAGAAATACATTTCTATTGCTTATAAGCTATCCAGTTGATGCTACTTTGTAACAGCCACCTGAATGGACAAAGGTATTAATGATATAATTTCTTCTAATTCAATTTGGTGATAGACTATGATAGGATGTATTTGTTTGCTAGTCTAATAATTTTTTTGGGAATTACATTTGACCATCAGGTACAATTTGACAGGGAATTTTCACTGGCTTATTAAATCATGAGTCTGACTGCCACTTCAGTCCATGCAGAGAATGCAACATATCGTCCTCCAATCAGGCAACACTGCTCTTGACCTGTTAATGCTTTGGGCAATACTTGCTCTCAGTTTTTAATTTTTTCCCCTAACTATAACCTCATGAGATCTTAAAATCTGCTCTGTGTGTTTGAAATGTTCTTAGATAAAACACCTATCATTTCTACCAAAGAATTTATGTTTTTTTCCCACTAGCTTATATACTGTGTGAAAAGGAATGATGTGGAATGTTTGAGAATTCCCGAGTTCTTGACAGATCTTGTGCATAAGTGAATGAAAGCTTATTTATTGAGTAATGAATGAATGACTCCATCAGTAGGATGGACTGAGCAAAGTCAAGGAATAATGAGAAGAGGGATAATGGCTTGTTTGGTGTTCTTATATCAAATTTATCTTTATTGTTTTAACACCCCATGCAACCCTGTCCAATTAGAAATGTCATGATTTCCATATTTTGCCTGTAAGGCACATAAATATAACTCAAGAATGTGAATAGCTTAGTATTCTCGTCCACGAATAGGCTAATCTGTAGTCAGAACAGTGAAATCCAAGGCTGGAACCCAAGTTTTTTTTCCCCTACTACTTGTTTAATCAAACCTGGACCCTTGATATTAACCCAACACTGACAGAGTTGAAGTGAGAAGAGTCCCCCAAAACTGCAGAAAGGAACTGAAGAAAAGCATTGCTGTTGTCAATGAAATAATCAAGTGACTAGAAGTGAAATTTTGGAACAACTAAAACAAGCACAAAGAGAGGTGTGGAAGAAAAGAGGGTTGTGGAAGAAAGGGAACTTTGAAGAGGATAAAAATATTGTTATCTAGCTATGAAGTCAGAATGGTTATATCTGTCTCAATTTATGGAATGGCTTGACTTATAAAATCTCTTAGGAAGTCACATATCTTATATTTACCTCTATTTGATAAGAGTTGCCTTGCAATATACTAGCCAAAACAACAGGGAAACTGATGAAAAATACCTTAGCATATCTTAGAAATTATTTGGAATATAATTCTATAGTATTTCAAATATCAGAAAAAATACAGAGGATATTTGAATAGCAGCATGTTTACCTACTATACAGCCTCAATCATGTTACATTTTTCCACATTTGATTCACTTCTTTTACAATATTTTTCTAGTTTTAATATCAGTCCCTTTCAGCCTCATTCATTCTCATCTCACTTTTGCCCCCTTTTCACATGTGTATTGGATATTTATTTTCTGCTATTTATAATGTTTACATTAATAATATAGAACCTTGTTGTGTATGCTAGTAATCTTTCAACTGTGATGTTTTTTATCTTAGACATGGGATTTTTGAGATAAAAGCATAATGATATGTGAATTAGGCTATTTAATTAGTTACTGTATAATATCCTATTGCAAGAGTTTGCGATAGGTTTTGTTAATGTATGATTTTTTAATTGTAGTAACATCAATTTAGCATACTTTATGATTTAGGAGTAGAGATCACACCTCTTCAGATGTGTGTTACCACATCACATCCACCACCACCACCAAAATACCCATCACCCACCATAGTCCTTAAAGCTCCCTCCTCTCCTTTGTTCCCTAACCCACACATCCCTCTCTGGTAGCCTCAGCTCTGTAGCTAGATTCCTGGGGTTTATTTTGGTTTAGTTTTCTCTGTTCTTTTGTTTTGTTTCTCTGCACTCCAGATATGTATGCAATCATCCTGCATTTGTCTTTCTCCTTCTGACTTAGGTATTGTAAACTTTGAGATAATGTTGATCGGTTGTAATTTCAAGTTTAAATTCTGTATACTCTTTGATACAGGTCTCCTTTCTCTATCAAAATTAAAAGCTTTGGCAAAAGAAAATTACCAGAGAGGAGGACATACCACTAAACCACTCACGTGGCTGTGCTGAGATTTTGCTGGGTTTTGCTGATGATGAGGTTTCAGGTTTTGCTGATGATGTATTGGAAATGAGCTTCAGTGCCTTCAGCTTCAGTGATGGTAATTTTGTGTCTAGTTAGCCAAGTCACAGTGCCCAGTGAGTAGTTAGAATATTATTTTCAATGTGTTAGAATGTTTTTGAATGAGTTAAATATTTGGTTATTTATTAACTTGTAAGTCATTGACACACCTACCTAATAGTGAGGTTACATTTTCACTCTTCCATATGTGCACATGCTTCACTCCTCCTCCACCAAACCAGAATATTATACTGGCCAAGCAAAGCAAAAACAATTCTTACACTGAGTGAAAAATATGCTGTTATCAGAGATTAAACATTTAAACTAGTGAACATTAAGTAAAGCAAATGATGATCCTTCCTAATGTGGATGGTGTTTATCCAACCAGCTGAAAACCCTTACATAGAAGAAAGACTGACCTCCCCTGTAGAAGGAGCCTTGCCAGCAGGACTTGAACTGTAGTAGTCATTCTCCCCTGGGTCAACAGTCTGCCAGTCTATCCTACACATATTGGACTTGAGGGTCTTCATAATCACAGGAGCAAAAATCCTTAAGTTAAAGACTTGGTATGTGTGAGCATGTGCTAAGTATGTACCCCTTTCCCTGTTACTCTGGAGTATCCTGACTAATGTAGTATCTTTTAACATATGGCTACTAAAATAAGCACTTTTATATTATCTTAGCTCATTCTGTGTTTCTTGGCATAGGGGGTTTATTGGACCAAGGCCATATTCTTGTCTTCCACTTCTTACAAGGATATGAATAGCTTCTGTAATGAAATGCCTACAATTATTACTGATTTGGGGTAATTATTAGAGTCATAATGATGGAGGGCATTCTAATATTTTATAAGGACATGATAGAGGTTGTACCCTTTGGTCCTGGTGGCAAAATGCACTGAGACATGCCTGAACTTGAGATCAGATGGACAAAGAGGTCTCAGTTTTCAGTGCCAATAGCTGATGGGTGGTGATGGCTAACAGGAAGACTGAGTTGAGAAAAATTCTGTGGCCATTTCTGGTCTCAGTGAGAAAAAAGGCTGTGTTCTAGTATGATATTTATTTTATGCCCTATATTTGCCATCTCCAGCTTAGGCCTTAGGCTAGTGATGTAAAAGAAATTCTTCTAGCTCACATGTGAGATAGCCTATCTCTCCAGGGCCAAAGCTCTAGTTAATATTAATCAATTTGTCTTTGTCTGAGTATCTCTTGAGAGTGTGCAATAAAAATAAGATCCTGGTCAAATATTTTACCTTTGAACCACAGCTAATAGAAAAGATAATCACCTAATTTATTGTATTTTATTACATCCCATTTATGGAATAATTGCATTACCATTACTATACCTGAGCTATATATTTGCTTCAAAATAAGAGTATAGGGATTCTTTTGTAATTCTGTAATATTTGCAACTAATCTACAGTACTTCACACTATATTTCTTTTCTTATTATTTAAGGTTTTAAGACTGTAACTATGGGAGGGTCCAAACTAAGACTTTATCTTCTTTTATGTCCTTTGTAGGAGCTCCATAAATCGTGACTGGGTTGAACTGTTACTAAGGGGAAGCGTGAAGTCTCAGCTCTCGAAGTCTCTGTCCGTAGCCGCACACACACACAAAAAGGCCACAGTGTTCTTGGCATCACTAAGAAGCATTTTAGAATGAAAATAGAAAGTATAATGTTACCCTAGGAGAAGAACATGTTCTGGTCACTACGCTTCGAGCTGTAACTGACCTGGGAAGTGACCAGTGATTGGCAGTGTTAGGTTGGTAGAGGTACTGGGGTTCTTCCAATGCAAATAAACTAAAGTAAGTAGCATCATGGCTCGCTTAGAAGCTCTGTTACCAAAGAAACATCTATTCATAAGCACAGGCATGGAAGATTCTGGTAAGTGGATTATGAAGTCTCCAGGGAGGTAACCTCTATTGAAGTAGATTGAGATGTCTTTGTATCTAAGTTGACTGATGCAGCTTTATCCATAGATGAAGACATCACTGATCCTGAATAAAGGGTGAGATACCTTCTGTCTTTAAAGACTCAAGCCTGCAGTAAGAAACTCTGGTCTCTTCAGATGGTAAATATCTTGGTTGCTCCAAATAACCAAGTTTGCTTGCTTCATATCAATGTTAAAGCAGTCAAATGCCCTTAGAATTCACTATCCAGATTCTACTTTCAATCTACTTCACTTGCTAAAGCAGGTTTAATTCTAAAACATAGTTGCATCTGGACTCGGTGCAGCCTCATTTATTATTCCCACTTTAAGTGCTACCTGGGTCAATCACACTTAAGCTGATGTTGCTCTCATTTTTGATGCCAGGATGTCAATATGTCTTTCCTATGACATTGTCTTGGCCTTGCTCTGTCTTGGTTCATTGATGTCTTTGGTCATTCAGGTTTGCCTTTACACCCAATACAGAGAAATTAACATTTTTTTTCCTACAGAGAGGAAGGTAAAGAAGATTATGGTTGAGTCTATGAAATTGTGAGTCATTCACCAAACTTGTAAAATTTAAGAATAAGGGAGTAAAAATTAAGCTCCTTTTTAATAACAGGTAACATGTTCAAGGAATATTATTCTGAACTTTTAGAGTATAAAAATCAAGAGCCCCCAAAGAATTTGAATCAGTTAAGGAAGAATTACCCCATCCTTTTACTAAAAGGAGTTAATAAATACTCATTGCTTATAACATTTGACAATGATATTTAAGGTTGGTCAGGCTTGGCTCCTAAGCATTAACTGTAAACATTAGGTTGAATAAATAATTTCTTTAACTGAGATATTATTGTTATTGTATTTGTCTTTTATTATTGTATTTGTTTTTTTTTTTTTTTGAAGTACTATGTTTTGGGGTATTTTTCCTATGCTTTCATTAACCCATCCTAAAATAAAAGATTAGTTCCACATCTTCATACTTTTTCCATTATTAACGCATATTGATTGATGACATA
Organism: Uropsilus gracilis; assembly: GCA_004024945.1. Classification (NCBI taxonomy): domain Eukaryota; kingdom Metazoa; phylum Chordata; class Mammalia; order Eulipotyphla; family Talpidae; genus Uropsilus; species Uropsilus gracilis. The sequence goes on from PVHY01003928.1 coordinate 40,805, forward strand.
TTGTGAGCTAAGTGCTTGATGACGATGTTGTCATTTAATCCCCCAAATAATCCTATGTTATTGATTCTATCATTTTACGCATTTTGCAGGTGAGGAAACTGAGGCACTGAGAGGCCAAGTAACTCACCCAGTTTCCGTGACAACAAAATGGTGTTCTGGTATGTGAGCTCTGATCACAGAGCTTGGACATTTAGTCACTTCATTATGTTGTTTCAGTTTCATTATATTGTAACTGCTTTGAGGCCTTATTCCAGGCCTGCAATACTACAAATATACAGCCCCATCTCCTGAAACGATTATTCCTACTGAAACCAGATGCCCAGAAAGTAAAGTTAATAAATCTGCTCATGCCCAGGAATTTAGTATACTGAATGTGAAAGAGGCCAAAGCAGATTTAAAGTGATTGAAATGACAAAAGGTGAAATGTGAGTGAAGTGAATGAATTACAAAAGCGTGTATGAATAGTATTACACAAGTGAAGCAAATTCAATATCAATTCAATTTCTGACCACGTGCAGAGGGAAAACAAGGGCAAGAGAGCAGAAGAGTCAAGGGTAATGAACAGCTTTATTACTTTTTTCCATTGTGCTACTACATGTGGGTTTCTGCTGCTATTTATTAACATGCAGAGGTTAAAGTTTGTGTAAAACGCCGATCACAACATCATAGAAGGCTAAGTGCCACCCTGCGGTGAGGAATGTAACTTGAAGTCAGATTATAAAAAAAATCAGCTTCTTTCCAGGATTATAACATGCTGAGGCTATTTTAGATATTAAAAATAAGGCCTTTCAACAATCAGGTAGAGACTTGTGGAGTGAGTCAATCGTTCCTGGTTTGTAGATGAGTCTCTTATGGGTTGTGCAGGGGAGTGAGCATAGGTTCATAGAAATCATCTTTTCTGCTCAAGGTGTGTAATATTAACCCTTGAGCAATAAGGAGAGATGTAGTCATCTAGGTCGACATTACTCAGAAGACGCTGTTCTCCAGACCAGACAGATAGTGATATTTAGCTTGAGTTGGTGTTGTAACAACCCATTTTCAAGGTTTGTCTGTGGGCCACTTTCTTTATTTTGCCAACACGAACTTCCTTTCTACAAGATGGGGATGATCATTATCTTGGAAGATAATAAATCATACAGTATCTGGAAAAGGATTGGTAGAGTGGTCTGTATACTGTAGACCCCCTGTGGGTGATAATAAATACACTTATTTAAAGGGCACAGTTCCATGCTGAACCCATAGGGGAACTTGGATCATCCTGGTTGGATGAGTTTATTAGTAAAGTGCTAGAAACTTGTCTTCAGGCAATAAATCTGCTTTTTAGTTGTAGTGTCTATTTCACTTTTTTAGTGTGACGATGATGGTGGCAATTGCACATGTGCTATTGGAGGTTAGGGGTGGGAGTAAGGCAGAAGATTCTTGATGAATAAAGCCAACTTTCTTTAGTTCTTAAATCATAATGTATAGGTAGCTATTTATTTCTGTTATTTATACAGCCATACTTGGTTGCAGATGCCTATCAATCTTTCAGACTAAGGGCTTACTTGAGATGACTGGACATTGGTGATATGACCATTGTATAGGATAAACGGCCATACTTATAAATTCTTCTTATTAAATATATAAAACTATTCTTCCCTCTGTGCACTTCGTATGATTCACAGGGACCATAGTCACATAGTTTCTCTCTTCCAATACTTGGGTTTCTTTTTCTTTTGTTCATTTCCCTAATTTTGAAAGGGAGACAGAGACAGAGACAGAAAAATGTTTCTCTGTTATTAGGATAATATTGAATGACTTTCATATGATAAGGAGCACAGATAGTACCATAGACTGGGGTACATGTATCCTTTGGGAAACTACTGTCCATCTCCATTTGACTGTTACTGTGAAGAAATTTTATCCAATGCTGTGTGTTATTGATTTCTCAAGAAAAACTGGTCTTACATAAGATTTATCAAGTTTTAGATTGAACCAATTTTTTAAAACACACTTCAAGATTGAAATAAAATCTGCAAGCTCTATGTGGCCACAGTTTTGTTCTCTCTTCTAGGTCTGGCTTCTCTGAAAGTACTCCATTGTTTCAATCAGTTGAAATGGAGGTTCTCTGACACCTAATTAAGAATTGAGCACTCCATTGTTGGAATCTGTATTCCAAGTTTGGTAGGCACTGGGACGGATTTCAGGACTGATAACTATATGCTAAACACAGGTTCAAGGTTGGAACAGAGACTCAGTGCTAACTTTGCAGTGGCTGGAGGACATGTTTCAGAGAGATTCATTCAGGGCAAGTCTGTGGAGCAAGAAGGCAGGGGAGATGAGAGGGAGGCATGTGGGAGCAGACAGTGAGCAGAACACCTGTGTGATGGGGAGAGTAGATGTCTATCTGTAGATCTAGTGACATATGGTTAGCAGCAGGATGCCAGAGAGTAAGACAGAATTGAGGGGAGTGAGATAAAGATGAACTAGACTGCAAGGTGAGGGTCTTTTTCCAATAGATGTGATTTGAAAATAAGTGGCATAATGTAAGGTCATTTAGGCTATTGAAAAAAAAGATTCACTCTCTTCCTCAGTAACAGCACACCTAATCCCAATGTCTAAGACAGGAACAAACTTGCAAGTCAGGGAACTAGAACAGCTAGAACTCTTGCTATCACTTAGTTGTGAGTGAAGGATCTGGAAGGTCTGTATGTCCAGAGTGCTGAAGGGCTCAGGAGGCCATTGATTTGTCTGTTCAGTGAGAAAAGAATTTGTTCATATTGAGAACATCTGGAACTATGTCTATAGTCTACCTGCCAAGGTGTGACCTGAGGGGAAAGGAACAATCTCAGGCTGTTCCTTGGGAAGAGTTCTCTATGAAAATGACTCAAAAGACCTTTAAAAAATAGGTGTGCACTGAGCACTATTTAAAAAATAGTTATTTTTTATATCAGCTATTTAAAAAATAGCTGAGCACTCTGTAGTTGATTTATATCTAGCATTTATGCTTGCATTTAGACCAACCTGGATATGTCTACTGAACTGACAGGATGAACAGCAACTGGTAAGAGACCAATGTGTTTCTTGGGAAAGAATCCATCCCAAACAAAGAAGAGCCAGACAAGACCAGGCTGACGTAGTAGAAAATGTGGATGTCAGCAGGCGAGGGTGAAACAGTATATTAACTGTCACTGGAAATTTCTCTCATGGATCAGTATTGGTCTGGGTCTTACTGGAATCACATGCGTGTCCTATGAAAATAAAGCTTTTTAAGCAAAGCCTTTAAAAATAGTCTCACCAAATACTCTAGCCACAAATAACTGTTTGGGTAGCTTCCTATGGAGGAAGACACTGACAAAGAGGTTCTTCCCTATCTTGTCATAGGTACAGGTGCAGCTTTCATCCATGGAAGCCTTGCCTAGACTGGAAGTAGCAGAGCTTGGTGACAAACCTGTTGTCCTGGGGTGAAGGTGAACGAAACAGAAGAGAGTGTTTATGGTACATTTGAGTAGTTGTTTCTGGATCTCATGGGTGAGGTGTGCATTGCAGACACACAGAAATATTTGGGGGACAAGAATGAGATGGAGGAGAATCTCAGTTCCTACTTGGGAAGCAAACTATTTCTATTGCTAGAACCCTCTATGTACTTACAATATGTTAACACTACAAACTGTGTTCCACTTTTAAGTCATAACAGGTAATTCCAGTGTTTTTTGCACTATCAATTAAGAGAAGCCCATGGATTACTATCTGTTAAAAGATCTCAGCTGTTCTGACAGTATTAGGGACCATCTTGCAGTTCAGCACTCTAAGGTTTTTTTTTTTTTTTTGCCAGTGAATTCTGTTTCCAAGAAGTCACTCTGGCCTGTGATATTCCTTGTTCTTGTGCAGAGAAGTAAATAAATTCATTTTTTTATTTAAAGACATAGAGAGATACATACCCCTGCTTGCTCCTACAGATAAAGGGAAACAGAGGGATATGTAGAAAGAGAATTATGAAGAACTGCTGGTCTTGAAATTCATTATTTGCGATTCTTGGTCTCATTTATCTCACTGATAATCTTTATTTCAAAAGGAACTTTGCAGGTTAACAGATGAAAAAGAAAACATGTAGAGATCCAAACAATTGTTTCTTGTCCCACTTTTAAGATTATGCCAAAAATTAAGTGACATGTCAAAAGACTCATATCCAAAAAAATGTACTGGTCTTATAAGAAGAACACTGCCAGGGAAGTGTCTCATTTATTTATTTATCTATTTTCTGGAATAGAGTTTAGATTGAGAAAACCACCAAAAAAGGAATAGCAACACACTGTTAGGTAATTATATTATAAATGCTACTTCACTTATCGGATCTGTTTGGCAGACACTCGCAGGCCCATGTTTTTCATTGCAAGTGGCTTACATCAGTACTGACATCTTCCAGATGTTAGTAGCTTTGATTTTTTTCCCCCGTGTTGCAAACGAGTTGGCATGGAAACAACTCTTTGCTGGCAACATGACATATGATTCAAGGCAAAATGCATTTTAACACAGATGAATAGTTCAGGAATCTGCCTTTAACAAAAGTCATTTTGAGAGCTGTTTTGAATTTGTTGGTGTTTTGTGACAACTTTCTCAACTTAAATGTGAGACATCAAAGCATTCTGTGTTATGCAATGCAGCTCTTGCCAAAATGTGATTTGGTTCTTGCGTTGAACAAAACATCCAGTTTAGAAATGGACTTGAGGTATTAAGAATCTAAACAAAAAGCTTTGCTCAACCAAAATTACCTATTTGTATTAAAGAACAAACCCTCTCACATGAACCAAATATGGACTGGTTCATCTACTCTTCCATGCTGAGAGCTACTGCTATAATTATTTCAGATGGTTTGAATTTTTTCCCTTAAGTGGACTATGGGTAAAGGAAACAGAAACAGTTTCTTTTCACTCTGACTTGCTAGCTAGAATTGTTCACCCACTTCATATTTTCTCTACCAGAAAGGCTGGTAGCACAGGATGTTCTAGATACCTCGATACAGTTCTTTCTTTTTGCCCCAGACACTGGAGAGTTCAAGTGCCCATTCATCTCTGTTCTCCTCTTCTTCTGAGCATGGAAAAGCACTGTATTTCTTTGTCTCCTTGTGAGAAAGCAGGCTGTGTCACTAGCTCTGGGCATGGGCTATGAAATGAAATGACAGATGCCGCCTCTAGGCCTGGCATTTAGCAGTCTCTGCAAAACCCCCCAGAACCCTCTTTATCTTGACGATGAGAGGTCATGTGTTCCAGAGAGTGCAGATACATACTGTAGAACATCCAGTAACCTGGGACCTAGGGACCATTGAGAGTCTTTAAAGAGTCTCCAAAGACCATTCATAAGGGTCACAGAGCTGAATGTGAGAAACTATTTTGTGTGTTGGGTGAGACACTGAGATTTTGAAATCGTTTCCAACCACCGTATAACTTAGAGGATGTTTGGGTTCTGACATACTTTATAGAGACTAGATTGTGGGTTCCCTGGGGACAGAAACTGTGTCAAAGGAATCTTTGTATGTTTAGTATCTTGCTCAGGACTTGGTGCATAGCTGAATGAGGAATGACTAAAATACAAATGATATAGTTATGCCTATTTTTTCCTGTTGCAATTTACTGAGGTTTTCTAAATGCAAAGTGCTGCTCTGGGTTAAAAAAAATGTCAAAGGCATGGCTTCTTTTCCTATAGTTTGACTTCTAGGGAACTTATTTCTTTACTAACCTAGCACATTTTTATAGCATAGATCTGGCCTCATATACAGAGGCAGTTTGCAGTAAACAATTCGTAATAACGTGGCATTATTGCTATGTGTGTTCGAGTGACATTTGCCACTTCAAAATATGGTCACAGTCTCAAAAAGGCATGTTACATATGACTATGTAGTTCCTATGCTGCACATAATCTCTGATTCTTAAAACAGCTATAGGATCAGAAACCATAGACAGCACAATCCCATGACTCACAATCAGTAAGGACATGAGTTAGACTAACTTTCTACCTTAGCACCCTGGATGTTTAATCTCTTGGAAACGCAAGTTCATTGTGTGGAGTTATTAATACAGTTGTTCTGAAGGTGAAATGTGCTTAGTTTCTAAAGGTTGTAGGAAACTGATTCATCCATAGGAAGTCCTTAGTAAGTTTTGGTTATTACTATTGTTTCACAAATGAGGATCAGAAGAATCAACTAACTTCTCAAAGGTCACATAGGCAGAGACAATTGCAGCTTTTGACATCTTTTCCTCCCTTTCTGGATAGAGGCAGATAGTGTTAATGACTGAAGACCACATGTGGTTTGTTCAAACTGCAACCTGGTTAGATACAACTTGAGTGCACTTTACCTATTGCTTGTTTACTGTCTTCTATGCAAAAAGGAAACGACCCAAATGTTTATTTGAGCATTTATCAGTGTTTAAACATTTTCAAAATGTTGGCAGTCATCAGTAAATACACAGCATATGCAAGGGAACGACTTTAGTGTCTGATACTGAACCTCACTTTCCTCTTTTACAAAATGGTGGTGATACCCACCAGTAGGATTTTCGTGAGGAGTAGGATTAATGCAAGGAGGGTATGAGCGCTGTGCTTGGCACACAGTGCTCTGTGTGCAATCATTGGCATGATCGTCATTAGCATGGGTATGTCTGGAGCAGTTCTTGCATTCACTCTTAGGGAAAAGAAGAGTTTTTCAGATGCCTGAGGGCCAAAGCTCAGTGAGCAACTGCTTAGTGGGTTTATTTATGAAAGTTCTTTATTCCATTTCGCGGCTGGATTGCGGCCTTAGGGCGACTTCAGTGCTGCTTCTTGGTGTTAATTTTAGAGCGATGCAGCAACTGATGGAGCAGGCAGCCCAGGCCACCAGCTGTACAGAGTGATTCCCTCTGCCATCTGACTGGGAGCTCAGCATGGAGAATTCACATAAGGAGGGATCGCGTGAGGGGCTGGTCTTTCTGCCCTGTGCTGGAGAGATGTGTTTCCCTGCCACAGATGGGGAAACATGGTGAGTGATTGGAATCCACATTGCTCAGGCAAAGCAGAAAATGATTTCTTACTAGTAGTAGTTGTCGCATTAATAATAACAATGGCTATGCAGTAACCAAACAGTCTCTGTCTTTGAAATATAGGAGAGAAATAATTGGCCCAGAAAGTCATTATCAGCTGGAATGTTCCATATTTGCTTGATTTACCATCTTCAAGCAGTTCAAACAGCTTTGCACAATAAACTTAAATGCCTAAAATGTCCTGCTCGTGCACTGAAGCATCTTTTATATACTTGTTTCTGCAGTTTGGAACATTCTTGTTGCAGAAATAAGAAATCAGAATAGACCCAATTTATTTTACTGATATTTGAAGGTAATTTTTCCTTTAATGAATGCATCTGTTTGGATGATAAATTGTCCATTAGACAATGCTCAAGTGTTTTTATGCTCTCTGTTTTGACTACAGAGCTTTTAATGTAGTGTTGCATTTCTACTCTTTGAATTTTCTCTGCAATTCACTCATCCTCCAAGGAGAATAGACTGGAGAAAATGCCAGGCTGATTTTTCCTCCCTTAAGTATTTTAATTTATTAAATAAATGACCTAATAGATTGCATCAAGACACATCGCTCTGCTTTGTGCTGACCTTATTGAGACTTAACCAGTTTCTTAATGCTAATTAGATGTCAGCATTACTGTCCTGAGCAGACATAACGGTAATGGCTGTAGCACACACTGCACATAATATCCAACATTCACCTTGCTTCTTGTGTCCAGCAAATTCACAGAACTTTCTGAATTCACAGCATTTTTCAAAGGAGCATTATACCGTTTGTTTCCTTTCCAAGTCAGGAGGGAGTATGCTCAATGTAGTGTGGGCGGAAGACAACACAATGTGGGGAATTAGTTACACAGTTGTTGTTTCTATCATATTGCTAATGGGAATTATGCATCTAAATTTCCCTGTAGCAGTAGTTCACACTGGGCATTGGGAAAGTGTAAAAATGCATCAGAGTATTTAAATAATGAATACTATGGTACTTTATTTTTGTTGGATTTATACTACCTTTGGAAATGAAAACATCTTTATCTTACATAAACACACTATACATTTGGACTTCCTGTCAAAATTGGTATATGTTTTAATTCAAAGCGGGCTTGGCGTCCAGTGCTAGGAAACAACATTGAACAGTGGTACCCATGCCATTGGATCTTCTTGGAGAAACCTAAATAATGATGTTAAGTTGCTTTGTCAAGTAGTTTTGCATTTTTTACTGTGATTGTACAGTATCATTCAACACTCTGATCTATGAGAGAAGTGATCTTCATGACATAAACCAAAACTTCACCTCCCCAATGAAGAACCTTCCCTTGTATCCTATGTTGCACATCATTGAAATGCAATATGTTCCTCAAGCAAAAACAGATAAAAAATCATGTGCATATATATTGCAGTTTTTCATTTTTTTAAACCATTGATTTTTATGTGGAATAAACCTTATAAATCTTTTCTCAGAAAAATAGTCTCAATTAATTAAAAAATAAGAATGGAGCATCTCAAGTGAAAGTAGGGATGGTAAGACTGGAGAATTCCTTTGATGCCTGTACGTACATGACTCTTGAGGGCAAATCATAGAAGCGTGAGATCCCAGGAGCAGTATAAAATGCACAGTTTCAAGCAATCATATATTCAAATAATATTTTAACAATTCTTTCTCAATAAAAAAGAAGACAACCAGTAAAGCCAACCTTTTGGATATACCAACTTTAAAGATAATTAACTGGTTCTACCTTTCAAAGCAAGAACACTCATTTCCCAATCAGGGAATTGCTGGGAATACTCTCTACAATGTAATAGTGCAGAACCCTCCTTCCAAGAGGTTAGTTATGAAAAGCCCTAGTGTTGAGGGTTAAGGCACATTTTCTGTGTCATTCTTGCTGTGGCCCTGTGTGCCAGTGGGGGTAGTATAGTCCTTAAGGCAATTCATTAAACAGGTACAAAGGTAGAGACTTCGGCTTACCAGCTTGCTCTTCCTGAAGTCTGGTACTGAACACAGTGCATTGTTGAATGAGCAGATGCACTTTCTGAGGGTTGATCTCTAGTTTATATGTTTCCCCAATAGTAATAGTCTTTCAATTAGATTATAAAAAGTCTTCATTTCTTATTTTCTTTTAGGTGATTCTTCATTGGCTTTTGAATTGTGTAGCTTTTCACCCCCATTTCATGTTGAAATGTATTGACATTCCAGGAGTGGGATTTAATAAGATGGGTTGGAAATAGGGGCTACTCATTTTTTATTTCTATGGTCCATAAAAAAGAGCTCATTGGCTCATATCAAACGCTTGCTGATGTATTGCCATTGCAGCAAGTGTGTTCAGAATAGTTTCTAAAACAGAATTCAGAATAAAATCTCTCCAGGAAGTAGGACTTTCCTCCTCTGTATAAGACACATTGCATTTGATGACACAAAGAGGCTTTAGCTAAGACCCCTTCCCTCCAGGAGTTTATAAACTTTTTAAGCAGATGAAAAAGATGTGTAAATGGTGACTTGTACAGGTAACATGTAGAATCTTCTAAATTAAATAAAAGAAAGTAAGTTAGAGAAATTTAAATGTAATTATACCATTTCATTTGCAATTTAAAGATTCAGAATCACATTCATAATCATTTAGACACTGAGGAACTTAGGTTACTATGCAAAAAATGCTAAGAAAAAAGGAATTGGATTCCTGGATTTGTGTCTCTACTTTGGAGTCAAGATCTCAGGAAGAAAAGAGTTTTTTTTGCAACCCACTGGGACCCACAGCCATGGTAGGCACATAGTAAATGCTCTGTGATTTATTGGTAAAGTGAAAGAATAAATAAATGAACCCAATGTGCCCAAATCTGCTCTCTGCCCTGGCAACTAGTGAGAATTAGTGAATTTCAAATGATGTCTGCTTTGGTAGAAAATGTTAAGTGTTATTTAATAATGAGCTCATCTATGACAGTATAAAGAAGCAATTGTCTTGGATTTAAATGGTGAGATGAGTTACTCAAGGATCTTAGTCATGATACATATTTTAAAACTACACTAGTATTTATGCATTTGAATGTTAATTTTGATGCTTTTGAAGTAGATAAGGTTATGGTGGTGAGTCATTACAGTCTCCTTTATCTTAACTCAGTCTTTATAAAATTCTCTGGACTCAGAAATGCCAGGAAGAAAATCATTCTCATGATGCCTTTCACTTAATGCAAGAGTGAATATGTTTCATTTAAGAGGTGAAAGACAGAAACAATGAAGCCTGAGTGTTTCTGTAGGGATCTGAGGTTAGTACCTGACTCAGTCTACTCATTGCTCTTATATAGCAAATCTACAAACATGTCTCCAATGTTAGAAATAACTATTTCCAGTCTTATAGCTCATCAGCTACCATCATGAGGAGGCCTTACCATTCCAAAAGTATATTCAAAACGCAATAGTTAACCTTAGATGCAAATGACTACACAGATGTATTTGGATATATGAACACATATGATTCATATATATGTGCTTCACATATGCATTTAAGCGCTTTCTGTTTTAATTACTAGCTCAACATGCCTCGGAGTTAGTAAATTTTCATTTATTTATTCAAAAAATATTTTCTGAGTATTCATCATGAGACAACTAGACATTGGGACTAAATGATGATAGATAAGAAAAAATGTGGGCCCCATCATCATCGCATATCATCCTAGAGGGAAAAAAAAAATCAGCAGACGAACTGTTGCATAAAGCAGTTTACCATGAAAAATGTCTATTGTGAGGTCTGCAGTTTACTTGAGTGACAATATCAGATATGTACTTATAGTCAGGGAACCTACCAAGAAAAAAGGAGAGTATATAAACTGAGGCTGGAAAAAGAAAGAGTTGGCCAGGTTGCCATGTCTTTTAAAGATCTTCTTAGCATTCAGCATGGCATTGTATATTAAGTGGGTGCCAAGTTATTCTTCTTACAGTTTTCTTATTTTTGAGAGCTTGCCATAGATACAGTTTTGCATGATGAATTGGAAAAGATTCAAGGGAGTGTTAGACTTCATCTCTTTAATCAAGGATTCTACAGATTATTTAAGGAAATAAAAGTATATGCATTGTCTTCTAACTGCTTTCTAGACAAGAAGATGTAATTAGTAATTGTACACAGCACACAGTATAGACAACATCATGTTCTCTGGAATATTAGAAAGATAAGAACTGGAAATAAAAGTGAAATAGAAGAGTAGCTATGGCAGAGATCATAGCCCAAGTCAGTCAGGCCATGTTTTAATGTTTCTGACTTTCTACATGATTCCTAAAACGGGAGTATGTTTGAACATTGATTGGGAGAAATGCTTCCAATGCCAGTGACCAGAAACACAAAGCAAAGTAGAAGCAAAATGTGACAGAAGTTGGGTTGGGGTAGGTGACCAGTTTGAAGGAGGAGTCACTGAAAGGATCCAAGCACACGTGAACTGGCTACCTGCAACAAAGATACACCTTGAAAACTAAGCACAAGCCCCTGTGTCCCAGGAAAATACATCTACACCTGGCAAAAGAACATTGTTCCAGGAAAGAAAAGGAAGAATCCAATGGACGAAAAATCCAATGGACGAAAAATTGACCAATAACTGGCAGTGAAGAGATGGAATGCTTAGAGGGGAGGGAAAGGGGAAGGGGAGGGGGGATGAACACCCAAAAGGGAAGGGAAAAAAGGGAATATAAACAAATCTCATATAATAATAATTTTAAAAAAATGATAGGAGTATGTTTCCTAGATGCTAATATTTTAACATTTCTAATAGCTCCTGTATTTTTCTCCCTAATGCTACTGTAACCTGCCAAGCTAGAACGTACTAAAATTCAAAGCTTTAGATTAGAAAAATCTGAAATCATCAAATCAATCAGCAAATAAAAATGATTTTATTATATATTAGCAAGGCTTTGCTTTTATAGTCTCTTCCACCAGAAAAGTAAAAGCCATCCTGATGGGGTTTCTGCCATAGATCAAATCAAGATATCAGAGCTATTAACTTGCTCACGTGGAGCCATAGAATTTGTATTCGGAGGATTCCTTCTTATGTTGTTGTCATAGCTCCTCATTTTCTGCAGACATGAGACACCACTCATCATTCACTCTCTGTGTCAGTACCTTATCAGCATCCTGAGCTGTGGCTGCCTCTAGTGGATGAAGGGTTTCCCAGTTTACCTAAAAGAACATCAATCATTCTTCATTCTTAGTGTTCAAACTTGCTCATCAGTTACTAACAACACTTCCTGCAGCCTTGAAAATTATTTCTGAATAAACACAGGGCCGAGAACAGCTTAAATGATTGACAGCTCATAACTCCTCCAGTGCTTTATACTTCAAAACCAGTGTGTATGCAGATGTCTCCTCATTACCAATGTTTGGATGTCACTTAGTGAAGCTGCTGCAGAGAGAGGAATGGCATGAGTTAGATTGTCAAGTGTCTTGATGGGGCTTTTGTGCCTGTAGCAGACATTCTAGAGAGCTCTGAACCAGATTTGAGAATTGAGTAGGAGAAGAGCTATCATTTGCAGATCAGGTAGCTTACAAAATTGTGATGTGGGGATTTTTTTTTTTAAGCATTCTTTCCAGGTTCCACACCGAAGTAAAACTCCTTGTTGAGATATGCATAAAACCTGAAAAAACAAAACAGATGTACTTCCCCATCAAGTATAAATCATATAATTCTCTTCCAAGTTTTTCACTAACAGCTACTTGGGCAGAGATTGCAGTGCAGAGGGTCACAGGATGTTAGAGGTAAGGTAATGAATTAATTAAATGAGCTGATCCCTGATCATTGATAAGATCTGATTGTGAGTTTTTCTTTCTAGACATCATTTGACTTAATCTGATAGAAATGCTTTTCCCAGAGAGGCATTACAAAATCTGTGGTTGTTTGAGGAGACTATTTCTAGAGCAAAATGGGCTATCAAGTTCCTTCAGACTATGAGTGGAGGTGTGAGTCTTCTTTGCTAAGGAGGGTAATTGCCAAGTTTACATAACTTGGAAAGCCAATGATTGCTGTTTTTTGCTTTTTGCTGGTTTAGTATGCTGGATCTCATCAGCTTCTGCTACTACTTAAGGAGTAGAATCGGCATTCACTTGGGCAGTGGCAACAAGCTTATTGGCATGGAAGAACAGATATAAGGCTCAACAATGCATGGTTAACAGTGAAGCTCATGTACTGCAGGTTATCCTCTGCAAGAGGAAAACCACCTAAGTCCCGACTATCACTGATATGGTATGATTTTCAAGACAGTGAAATCAGAAAGATTATCAGATTCATACACATCTGCCCCCATGAGATTTTTAATTTTTTGGGAATTATGGAAATATGTCTTATTTGTTATTTTCTCACTAGAGATAGCACAGTACAGGGCTAGCATAAGTAAATGATAAACAACAAGTGAATAAACAGCAAGGTTTTCCCACTTTCCTTGATTTTCTTCTTTCTACCTTCCCCTCCTCATTTGCAGCTCTTTGTTCTGACCTGCCCTCCCTGCACATACACACACCCACATGCACACAGACAGTGAAAACTGAATTGCGTACTTTCAGGTATAGTATGTGTTCATTTGAATGAAATCCAAAGATTCTTTTTACTAACATCATGGTGATTTAAGCAGGTGCTTTCTTATGGCTATTTGGGACAGGATTAAGGATAAGACAATATAGGAAACAGCAAGAAATAAACACAACCCTAATGGAAAATATCAGGGCCATCACTCAAAATGTTTTGAACTCTGAATAATGAAGTTTAACCAGGAGTTCAAAATGCTATAAGTTTTAAAACCTCATTGTTTGCATCTGAAAAAGAAGGGTCCTTAACCCTCATGTTACCAGTCACTTATTACATTATCCATTCATTCATTCACTGCAAAGTACTGAAATCTTTCCAAATGCTAAATGCAGGCATGGATGATATAAGCTAAATAAAACAAGATCCTATCTATGAGTTGACTATGATCTACTTAACTGAAACAATGGCTCGGTGGGAGAAAGGCATCATAAAGCAAACCTTCATTATTTATTTTTTGAACCTTATGGAACAAACACTGGGCTGAGCCAAAATTCTCTTACTTAGTTAAACAGGTCAGTTTGGATGGTGTGGCTATACACTTTCCTTAGAAATGAGCCACTATGCCCATGGTCTTCCAAAAACTGTGTATGAGCTGAGAACATGGATTTACCTTGTTAAGGAGTAAACAGCAACTGGAGAAACCTGTTTTTCCACAATTTACTTAAAATATCTCAAATCTTAATTTGGATCCATTTGGTGAGTTCATGAAGTTAGATTAGAGAAAATGCAGCAAATGCAAGGGAAACAAGAGCAAATAATAACACACTCATATACATATATGGAAAAGGGAAAAAATAATACACAAAGTGGAATGAAAGGAAATAAATCTCTAGAAATAAGAAGTGAGCCTTGTTACTATCACTAAATATCTGACAGGACCAGAGTAATAAGTTCTGCTACCATTGCTACTGGCTGCTCATGGCCTATTTTTCTCTCTAGACATCTTTCCTTAAAAAGGAAATCCAGATTTCCAAGGTTGAGCAGAATGCTGGGAAGGAATGACAGGAGGCAGGCACTGTCAGGAAAGTTGCCTTCTCTGGAAAGAAGCGAGGGGCCAGAAGGGAAGGCTGGCTCCTCTGGGGAGGCTTCTTCTCTGCCTCTCCATGTACGTCGTCTTCCCCTCCCACTTCTGTGGGCACTTTCTTTCTTTTTTGGCTCAGTGCAATTCTAGGAAAGTCACGACAGAAATCCTGTCATATGCTGGGAAAGGAGAAAAAGTTTGAGATCTTTGCCTTTTCACTAAAGAAGAGTTTCATGGAAATAGATGTGCCATTTTAGATAAGAGTTTTGCATTATTAAAGTGACACTGGCATTCTCTCCAAGAATCCCATATGTCCTGCTTCTACCACCTTAACAAACAAAAACAACCAGTAGTGTCCTAGCGGCTCCTCTCCCCACAGACACACAGGAAATGCAACTTAGTTGGTAGTCAGCACATATCCCACGGCGCTCTCGAAGGATTGTCGATTTATCTTGGACTGACTTCAGACATTTCGCCTCTGATCTTCCACTGGCGACGTTTTCCTCCTCTGTTTCCTTACTGTCTCCCATGGCTCTCATTAATTAACTGCTCCTCACTCTGTGACTAAATGTGAGCCCTTGTGTTTGGCTACAGAGGGGATTATGACATTTAAACACACACACACACACACACACACACACACCCCACACATACACACATACACACACAGAGGAAGAACTGAGAATAGCTTGGGAAGCATACAGGCAAAGGAGGTCAACTAAGAAAACCCGCTTTCAAAAACCTGTTGAAGTAAGTAACCTAAAAAGAAAGGAGGGGGAAATAGGCTGATGATTTGGTGACATTTACTTACTCCCGACATGATATTTTAAAAGGCAAATACAGAAACTGGAACTTGCTATTTAATTGAGGTTCAGGTATTTCAAAGCTTTCTTATCTCTCCAGCCCGTCTGGTGTTTCCATGGTGTTCCTTTTCCGCTTCTATTAGCCTGGAACGTGGGTAGCAAGTTGATGAACATTTTTAATGAGTAAATCCTTTTCTACACCAAATTTTATAGATAATTAAATCTGATTTATAGGGCAGGTTTCAGCAACAGTAAAAGGGGGAGGAAAGGAATGCAAAGGGGGAGGAGGCCCAATTATTGGAGCTCTGAGTAAGACTCCAGTGGCCTGCTTTGTGTTTATAACCTTCCCAGCAGGCACTCTGCAGGGTTTGAAGGAAGATTTCTGATGTGCTGTAAGAAGCAAGGATGACTGTCACAGAAGTTTGGGTTTTGCTTGTGTGTTTTTGGATTTTTAGGCCAAGAAGTTCTCTTGTCCAACACATAGATTCTGATCATTAGTCACTGTCCCTCCACTTTTGCTGTACGTCATACAAAAAGCAAAACTCACATGTTAAAAAACCTCAGTAAAACGATAAGGAATTTGTTCTTTTCAACGTGTATTTGTTGGGCATTGTCTGCATAGTAAACAATTCTAAATCCCAGATACAACAATCAGCAATAAAGGCAGTTCAGGTATGTTGCTAGCCACGGGAAGTAGGCTGAGTGGAAGAAAATGTCAGCAAAAGGTAGTGTAATCCTCTGAAAGAAATTTAGACCAGAGAGGGTAAGTAGATTGGGTGGCATCACACAGCTTGTCTGTCATTGGTGGGGTTGGGTCTAGAGTTCAGATCTTTTGACTACTAGGCTAGACTCCTTGTAACGCATTGTCTTCTTTGGTTATTGCAAAATACATAAAAAACGACAAAACAATTTGCGTTTTGAAGTGCTTAGCATAGTACTAGTTTAAATATTTTAGCTCACTGTGAAACACTTTGTGTAGTAGTTGCTTAAGTACAACTTTTTCTTGAATGACCATGTAAGTTCCTAACAGCTCTATGGTTCTGTAGCTGTTTATATTTGTTCACAGACTGGAAAATGTGGCATTTATTTGAGTTATGGGTCCTGAAATATTGGTGCTATTGAATTGTAACACATTTTCTCAATCTCAATTTCCTACTTTGACTTCTGTCTAAAGGAATTTGTTCAAATAGTCTTTTTTTTTTTTTTTTTAGATGAGGTCATGTAGATCATCAGTCATCATCATCATCATTATCATTATTATTATCATCATCTTAATCAATGGGGGTTACTTATTGAGACATGTGTTACATATCCTGTATCAGAATTTAAGAGATAATTAGTATCCTGAAATGTGACTTAACTGACACACTGCCAAATACTGTCCTCGTACTTAATTTAAATTTAGGCCTCAAGAAGCATATATGTTTATAGCAAGATGCTTACATCTTAATTTCTTTTGAATTTTTTTCTGATTATGATAGCAATATAAAATTGTATCCAATTTGCACAGAATAGAAATATATCATATAGAAAGTGAAAATATTTGCAATAGTTAATGATCTTTCAACATTCATAAGTCTATATGGGAACAGACATATGGACTGTGACCTAACACCTTAGTCACTTGATAAAGTTTGAATGTCTTCTCATAGTCACATAAAAATCCATTTAATTATTATATGGGGTTGATATACTAACATAGATAATATATGTGTATACATTTCTTTCCGTAATCTACTTTGTTTGGATTTGAAGGCTATTTACTGATCCAAAGAAATTCACAAATTACTTACTCTTCTTTCTAAAATTACACTTTTAACATAAATAAAACCACATTTTTCATTGCTTGCTTAGGCCATATTATTTAAAGCTGTGCGACATGATGACTGTTAACAAAAGTAATTTAAAATGTAGCGCAGTTTAAAAAAATTGCATGAATCAAGGTGCTATTACTCTAAGTCAATTAAACCAATCTCCCTCAAGGAAAAACCCAAGGACCCAAATGCCTTTATTAGAAGGATGTTATTAAAATGTCTCTGTGGTTTATTGATTTCTTTAGTTCTGCTCCTTTAAGAACATGGGGATTGCTAACAGAACTGAGAGTAATACTAATTCTTGGAAATGCTTGTCAAAATTGTCTTTAAAGACAATAAAAGTAGTGTGTCAGTCAATAAGCAAGAGTTGGTTAGAAAATTTTCTTTCTAAGTGCTTCTGATCCTCACTAGGCATTGCCATTATTCTACCTTCAGCCTCAGGCTAACACTCATTAAGGATTAATTTTTAAATTCTTGGTAAAGAAAACCTGGCATTATGATTTAGTAGGGTGTTTCTTAGAGTCCTGCTAGTATCTTGTCACTGTGATTCTCTCTTTTCATGGGTTTTGGCTTGTCTGCTTTGGTGCCTTCTTCTGAAGCAATGGGACTTTCATGTTTGGCCCATCTATGTTCTTTGTGGTAACGCAAGTCTGAACTTCAGTATAGCATTCTTGTGACCGAGATTTGAACTGTCTCCTAGGTCTAAAGTGTTGAATAGACTTCGAATGTAAACTAGTCTGCAGGGAACCTTAAAGATGGTTGATAGAAAACCTTTATTTAAAAGGTAAGGAAGCTAAGCTCTAAGCATAGTGAAATTAAATGACTGGTAAAGAATCTTACCACCAATAAAAAATAAGAACTCAGAGGGGTGGGGACATGATGGGTACATGGGAGGAGAGCACAATGGACCATGGTGGAAGACAAGGGCTCCTGCAGTGGTAGGAGGGCTAGAATGACTACACCTGAGGATGACATCCTATACTGTCACAACACTAGCTAGGATGGAAAATGGTGTTTGATTAAAAAAATTTAGAGCCCAAATCTCACATCTCCTCACTCTCTCCTGTGTCATTTCAATATACCTGTCAACCTCTCAACAAGTTTTCCTGCCCTTCTCAAGACTGGGTTGGTCACTAACCTCATATCAACCTGTGTTTCTCACAGAAATAGCCCCAAATTCTGACCTTCATACTTAGTACTGCTGTTTGAATTACCTGATCAAAAATTAGTGATTATTCCTTACTATGGGTTGAAGTCATAGGCTTCTAGAGCGTTCAGATAAATTTCACAACGGGTCCTGTGAGCAAAACATTCTAACCCTCAGCTGATAACCTCTGTCTTTGGGGGACTCTAACAAGCCGTGGAAGATAAACCTGTTTTGACTATTTTCTGCTTTAATATCTCTGAATACTCAACACCCTTAGTGAAGGTAATCAGAAAACAGTTATTTTTATTGTAGTTGGTCTAAAATTAACATCTGTAATGACAGAATTGTATGCTCTGTATGCTTATGTGTTGGTGCTTAATACTATTGGAATGTTAATAGCACAATTTTCATGGTCAGGTGGATAGTGGTTTGAAACTAGTTCTCACCACTTGCTAGTTACATGAACTTCGATTATTTAATATCAGTGAAGCTGGTTTATTCACCTATAAAATGAATAAGTTAAAGTAAAATCTGCTTTGAAAAGCTGCTATGGGGATTAAATGAGATAATGTGTTAATTTGGTACCCAGTATGAGATTCGGGACATTTGAGTCCACGGTCAATGCTGTTTTGCTTTCTTTTTCTCCCTTGGTTTTCCACTTTTACCACCCCAAAAACCTTGTAGAAGAGAAGAAGCGAGAGAGATCCATAAAAGTCTAAATATATCAATTTTAGTTTTTCTTCTTAAATTAAGTGCAGAATTTCCTGCTGAAGGTGCTGCATTATAAATGGATGTATAAGCCACTTGTATCAGTAGTGTGATCATCCATTCCTTGATGAGAAATATTTTGGTCTATTAGCAAGAAGAAAGGTTAACTGAACATTAATCAAAAACTCTGATGAGCAGAAGTGTGCATATATCACAGAAACTGCCAAGGAGAGGCCATTGCTGTAGACTGGGAAATATATGTTTTGTGTATTGACTTCATCTGAGATTCCTGTACTAGAGCTTGACTAATTAGGTAACTGGGCAATGTTAAATTGTTCTTAAAAACTCATGTGTGCTATATTTTAAATAAGAATTTTTTTGATTTTATTTTACTTACACTTTTCTCCCTACTCTTAGACAATTAGTTTTTTGCTGGGTTTGTGCCTGGAAACAGCAGGGAAAAATGAGTTGCTAGACGTGTATTTCTAAATTAGTAATCATCTCAGTGATGTGTGCACGTAGTCAGTGTGTTTATTTCTTGCTTATTGTCTCTTTTCTAAAAATACATAGAAAGAAGCTATCTTGGGGGTTCAATGGAAACTAAACCTGAGCATGCCAAAAGCTGCCAAAGTTTGCCATTTTGGGAGCATCTTAATCATTGTTTCTGGGATGAACAACGAATAGGTCTTGTCAAAATAAAATAATTCTGTTGCCAACTGGAAATCCTGTTCTGGTTAATGCAGGTATTTTACTCAAAAACTTTTGTTAAGGTCTAGTTATTTTCAGGGTGTCACTACCAAAACAAATCCCATCTTTGAATGCATTGAAGGAAAACCTTATTGAAAGCTCAGTAGTCACAAAAATAAAGGAGGTCTCACAGAGTGTTAATTCTCTGTCAGAGGTGGAGTGCTATTATTTGGCTATTTACTAGTATGCCATTATATCAGCATTTAATGGAACAGAGTTATCCAGGAAAGAGCCATGTGAAGCTAAGTGGAGATTCTGTGTGTTGGGTGGGGGGTGGGGGAGGGGAGTTGGGGGAGGAGAGAAGTAGGGTGAGGAGAAAGGTGAACACATGTGCATGTGTTTGTTAAGGTCCACTAAACTCTCAACCACCCAGTGTCAGAATTTTATCTTGTTTTTTTTTGCCTTGTCCCCAGGCCCCTGCTATATGGAGTATGTATGAGTAGCCTTAAAGATGCAATAGTGTATCAGGAAATGCGGAAGTGTAAGTTGTGAGTCTCTGAGGAGAGTTGTATTGGGTTTATAACCCATTTGGAAATGTAACCACAATTTTCATTTCATCCCAGAGACCCCCATGGAGCAGTAACAGGGGAGAGGAGGATGATTCACCTAATTTCTTTGATGTAAATTTAAAATTTTTCCTGACAGTTTATGCTGGAAGACTAGGGTTTGAATGCATCATCCTGAAGAATTTTTGCAGTTGCCCAGAAATGTGGGGCTAGAGAGAGCAGATGCTTGGAAATGCCGTTGACATTTCCAAGTTTTTATAGCCCTGGTACATAGCCCACTAACTCCAGCATGCTTCACACATGGAGAAGGATCATTTGTCATTTTGATGCCAAGATGATACTCACAACTCTAAATGAAACGGATTACTTCTTCCTACCTCCTGCTTGGACAGTCAAAGTGGAGGCATTTCAGGCGTTTGCTTGCCTCTCTGTGTATGTTTGAAAGGCAGAGAAGTTCAGTATTTTCTCTGTGGCAGAGGAAATGAGAGTCCCTAAAACTACTCACGACAGCAAAAAGGACAAGCTTTCAGCCATGCTCAATTAGGACATGTTTTATTTGGTAAAAATGATTTCATTTAGAAACACACAAATAATGATCATTAAAAATGCACTTAACTCAGAGACAATAGCGTTCACATAGATGGTATACTTTTATACACACCAGTTTTTTTCTATTTAAGCAAAAGTATTTACCTGAGCAACTCAACAGTTTGCCAGCACTGAAAAGTTGGTAAAATTCCCAGACGGTGGAGATTTTGCATTGTAGACATTATAGTCAGAGTTTCTCTATGGCAGGTCTCCCTGCTTTTAGGGAATTGTTCCTTGATGATTATGATATCGTGAATATCATCAGAGAATAGAGGGAATATTTTTTAGCTGTTGGAAAAAGGAGAGTGGCCAGGGATATAGTTGGACTCTAGGGATATAGTTAGGATATAGTTAGAATATTGTTAGAATCTAGTTTCTTCTCCACAGACCTAAAGGTCAATCAATCTCCAAATGTTCACTGAGTTTTCTACTCTGACCAAAAGGTATTCTGAAAAGTCACATTACTTTCTTTTAAAAGGTATGATCTTAACGTGTGTCCTATTGGTCAAATGCATGTGAGGCAGGCAGACAAAGATTATTTTTTGGGGGAGGGTGGGAAAGACATATTCCCATAGGCTATCTGTGCTGGTACTATTACCCACTTCATAACTTTCTACCCGCCTGTGACTCACCCAGTAACCATCAGATGGGCCTTAAACTGGAGAGCTAAGCTGTTTTGCTCCCACCAAGTTTGATTCTATTTTTAACCTTTGGGCCAGTCCTGGTCCTGGTCAGCTGGAACTTGAGTTGGAGGCAGTGACTCAATGGCTCAGCCACTGGTCAGTTTTGCTGACTTTCTTCCTTAGCTTTCACCTTCCTTGGGAACCTCTATGGAATCACAATCCAGTAGCTGGGATCAGTCCTTGTTATCCCTGTGTGTACCATCTTCCTGTTTCTTAAATCCTACTATGATCCATCCTGCCAGCTGAGTCATTTTATGGACCTGAACTTTAGTGCCTGGTTGGCTCCTATTACCTGTTGCCAGATTTCCCTGATATCAACTCTGCCTGCTGCCAACCCAGCTTCTGATGCTGTATTTGCCTTTTCTGCCAGCACACCTGTTGCTCACTGCTGACTCTCCCCTGATGCACATTTGCCATCTGCCTAGACTTTCTCCTGTCTATTTCCTGCTGCTGGGAGTGTGTCCTGCCCTCTATGTCTGTAACCATGGTTCAAACCAAGTTTGCTAACCATGAATAAATCAAACTTTCAAAAGTCAGGCTATAAGCTTCATCTGAGCTATCATCTCTGAAGCTGCGGTTACAAAATATATTGCTTATGACACATGGTAACACTGAGAATATTTATATAAAAAGTTCATCTTGTGAGATCATCGCCTGTAGGAGCAAATGAACAAAGGGAGCAGCATCCATATTCAAAGAGCGAATGTGGAGTAAAAGTTCTAGGAAGGTGATAGACGTGTCATCAAATATAAATGATTTTAATATTTCGAAGGATGTTTGCTGATGGACTCGACCAGAGCCAGATGGTGGCTGTCTTTCAAGATGCCAGGGGATATTTACTAGGTGACAGGAAATTTTGAAAGAGAGATGTGATGTCCCCTGCTGGTGGGGAGTAGGAGACAGAGGTGGGTGCCCTGGTTGGTCAGGTCAGGGGAGTTCTGAACAGAATTAGAAAGGAAAGTACTTTCAATAAAAACTTGTGTGTTTACAGAGAGAAGTGAAATAGAGGCTTAAAGGACCAGGAAGAAATCAAGCTTGGGCTGAGTTAGAGGAAATAGCAATTTGGAAAGTACTAGGAGGAAGGATGGGAGACACAAAGTGGAAAAGAAATAAGTTTTGGTGGTGACACAGCAGGAGGTTGAGGGGTGAGGAGGGAAGAGTGGCAACAGAAACCTAGAAGACCTGGTTACATTAGAATTCAGTTTAGGGAGAATGAATAAAAGGTGAGGTTTAGACCAAAGAAAAATACTAAATGGCATGAGTCAGGAAAGCCTCCAGTTATGAAGAAGACCTTTGTTTCTTTGATCATCTGCTTCCTCAAAGGCAAAGTATTTGGGCCCAGACAGGAAAAGACATCTTTGTACATAGATCAAGGTATTTGAAGAAGAGGTCCTGATCAGTGCCTGATCAGGGAAAACTTAGAAAAAAGCCAAGAGTGGGTCTTAAAGTGGCAGGTGGGTTTGTGTGTGTGTGTGTGTGTGTGTGTGTGTGTGTGTGTGTAAGAGAGAGACTGAGAGAGAGAGGGAGAACCAATATGTGTATAGGAATAGACTGTTAAATTCAAATTCATAGCAAACTACACAAGAAATAGAAGTCTATATTAGTATTTAATGATTTGTACTGCAAGAGATTCTCATATGTCAGGCACTTGTCAACTACAACTGATGGAAGATAGCAGACTTCTTAGACCGGTCAAAGGTGTAAACGTTAGTCCCAAGACTTTGAATGCCAGATTTACCATCTATAAGTTGTGGGAGTTTGGATGACTTCATAATCTTTACTTATTTTAGTTTTTTCATCTTTGAAAGAGCAATAGTAATAGAATTGATTTCTTTGGATTTCTGTGAGGATTAAATGAGATCATGTGACTGCCCAGTACTGTTAACATGAGAAAGACATGGTCATCAAAGGTAAGTTTCTCCTACCTTTGTTCCTCTCTGGATGTGTCAGCAGGTGAGTGAGGAGAGATTGACAATAAATAATGGGGAATGTAAATAGAGGTAACTTTTCTTTGCATTCTCCCCTTAGCTTGGAAGTGGGGTGAATGTAGCAGTCTGTTCAAAGACAGGAGGCAAGGGAATCATCCTACTGCTCATGAGGAAGTTGGCATCACAGCTAAGCCTCTAAGCTTGTATTACTTTTATTGTGGTGGACACCCACACATTAGGACCCGTCAAGGTCTTCATATGCTATTTCACCATTTATTCAACGTGTTGAATACAACAAATTGTAAAGGAGTTTAAAGTAGACATCACATTTAATACCATATCCAGCAAATACATTCCACTTCAAAATAAATGAGAATGTTCATGTGCTAAATTCTGCAAAGGTAATTTCATGTCCATGATAAGGAAGATAATAGATGGTGTTGAAAGAATTGTGTAGCTGTAATACACTTGAGGTGCTAAGGTGAGTGACTAATGGGAGCTAGGCCATTTGAGATATTCAGCCTTGGACATATTTTAGAGTTATGGATCAATGTATAAGATTGCTATATATCATTTGGCTTGTTCCCTTCATAATTCTGAAATCATTTATTCAGGAAGAAGCCGAAGAATTGTTGGGCACCATTAATTCAGCATTTTGATCAGTTACTATGCCTGTCCCACCTGGCTAGGTCAGTTTCTACCAGATGAAGAAATTACTTCTTGATATGGAGTAGGGATTATTGAGAAGGGGTGCTAGTCTCTTCAAATCTTGGATGTTAACTCATTTCTTTGCTCATTGTAGCCAAAGGCACCTCTGTTTCTCCTGAAGTTCTGTTTATAATTTTCTACAGAAACTCCTTTTGAATGATATATTTGCCTTAAAAATTATTTTTTTAAAACAACAAATATCTTTAAGTAAATGTTTTCCAATAGAATCCATGGAGAATAACTCAGAACATATGTTGACCAATTCCTATAGTTAAAGTCTTCCTGTTGTATCAACTTTTCATAGTATTTTTTGCTAACTTATTATTTACCGAGAGGCTTCTAATGCCCCTTTCAGAGTTGCTGGAAGATTTCTCTCTACTAGGACTGCTGTAGTGTATCAGCCTGTAGCTTCTGGGGAGACCATCTGTGTAATGATTACAATTTTGAGAGTGCATAGTAGCCTCCACATGCTGGCAAAAAGCCTCATTGTTGGTATCTTTATGAAGTGACACAGCAGAGTCGGTGTCGACTCCCATCTGTTGTTCTTGGGTCATTTTCTAATTCTGTGCAAGAGGCTGCAGTATCCTTAGATATCTTCTCCTGAGTTCACCAAGTAGAACCCAATTCCCCAACTTGTCTGTCATCATTACAAGATAAACTCTCCAGGGCCAGGTAATGTGGCTTGCCATGTTCTTAGGTGAGATTTATTTTGAAGTTTTCTGAATACCCTTTTAAGATAGTGCCACCTTTCATAATCTGAACATGGGTGATATGTATAAATGTAAGTATAGATTTCAAGGACATACATTCTGGCAATCGTAGAATTTATAGTGTTGTCAGGAATTTCAGGCTCTATCAAAAATCGCATACATGCATGAAACTTTTTTTCCATAACTTCCCTCTTAATTCCACTGAGACACATTCCACTGAAATGACCAAGAAATTAAATACAATAAAAAACAAAAAGAAAAGATCAGTACCAATAAGGGAAGATACGGGAGTGTTACCATTTCCCTGTCAGTCACCTTGGCTAAATTAGCTATACTCTAGATAAAATGAAATAGAAAGAAGTTGCCTGTTGGTATACAACTCTCTTCTATAATATAACAGCAAAGTGTTCTGCTAAACAGTAAAGTGCTTGGTGGAATCCAATTAACACCTTCTAAATGTACTGGAACACTGGACAGATGGGAACATTTTCCTTAGAGTTTCTTTTTATTTGAGGGCTGAAACATTTAAGTGTGGCTGTCCTTGGAGGTTGGAAGTTCATAGAAATGGGTACACTATAGACATTATAGTAGTAAAACAGGATTCTGAATACCACTGGCTATTTTTCTCCTGGTCTGAAAGCAACACAAGAAAGGAGACTTGGACAGGTAGATGCATGGAGAATGGGTCATCAGACACCAGAAAGCTGGGAATAGTCCAGTGTGGCAGCTCCCTGATTATCTGCATAAAGATTCTGACACAGACTTTCCCAGATTGGGAATATTTACCATCCCCTGGATAATTTGGTCCAAGTATATAATGCTTCCACCTGCCACCAGTACGAGCACTGGGAAAAATAAAAATGGAGATTGGGAGATAATTCACTGTTCTCTTTTATAGTAAAAATGAGGTCAGGAGAGCCAAATTTTTGTTCAAAGTAAATAACATACCCCCTCCCCCCACAAAGGTAAGTAACATAACAAACAAGGGAAAATATACTTTAGGGTAGAGCAACCATTTTTAAAAACAACTTTTTGAAATAAAAAGAAGTAAATTTATAGCATCTCTGTGTAAACTATGAAACTCTAGAACACAAGGACTTTAAGATGAGGGGAAAGATGAAATGAAGATAGGAACTGTTTATGGTAGATAAGATAAATAATACGATGAAGAAGGATATAATAACACTGTAACTGATGAACCCTGGAAATAAAGAGGATGACTACTGATGAAAGTAAAGCCAGATGTGGAAGTAAGTTGAGATGAGCACACAAAATCTCTGAAGAGGTGGAAAAATAGTGGATTTGTGGAATTCAGTACATGGACATTTTATGCTCTTGAAGAAGAGAGAAGCAAAAGAAAACAAAGTAATATCTTGTTAAAATGGAAGTAACTTTTTAAGATTTCAGGAGATCAGTGGTCTCATACACCTTATATATGTTCAGCAAAATTAATTAGAACAATAGTTAGACATATTACTAGGAAACTTATGAATTTTAAAAATTAAAAAAACGATTTCGATAATCACCCTGTCAAATACTTAGGATCAAAAAGTAAAATGGGACCATGATTTCTTCTTTTTGATAAATTTAAATGTCTGAATAATGATGATGGTTCTGGTGAATGACTATAAAAATCATAACAAGTAATTCCTGAGCATGGTAACATATGTATTATTCAGTATGATTTTACATAGTAGTAAATTAAAACCTCACAACCATTTTTTGGCATAAGTGACTACATTTTCTTCATTTCTTATAGAATGTTATTCTCTATGTATCTGAAGAAAAAATATCAAAGCTAAATTAAAAATAAAAACAGAAAGGACAGTTAAAGTTCAAATCAAATGGCAATTATAATTATGATTGGCCATGTTAATTATGACAAAAAATACATTTTAATTCCCTTTTTTACAAAAGGACTAATTTTGACTACACAAATGAAGTAGAACCAAAAATGAAACCTAATTCTATGCTGTCTACAACAGCCTTCCCTACACCTCAAGTAACTCAAAGTTTAAAAGTAAAAGGATAAACAAAAAAATTAAACAAAGAAGAACAAATAGCAAGAAATGCTGCTGTTTATTTTAATACAAAAAAGCTGTCAATGGAATGAAGAGACTAATTTGTTTGAAACAGGCAAGAATGCCTAAAGGTTGACCAATACACAATCATTGTGAGGAAAAGAAATATCCCTTTATATTTCAAAGATTAATGATGAAAAAATATAAAGTTATAAAAGATTTAAATGTTTCAAAACAGATAATTTGACAGGTATAAATAATATTTTGTTTCCTAAAGCACAGATAGTATAATTTATTCACGCTGGTAATGAATACTTAAAAAAAATGAAAGTATATTAGACCAGGGAATTTCTTTAAAATAAGTACTTTTACACAGTAGCAAAAAGTGTACGCGGTTCATTTTCTGACTTAGTACAAGAAGTTTATAAATGAATTTTAAAATCTCCTCTTCCAGTCACTTAGCAATTAAACAACATCTACCAATAACAGCCAACATTACTAATTCTTGTATTAAAAACTAAAACTGTTTTTTTCAATAAATAGGAAATAGAAATAGAGAGAACAGCACATATTAAAATATATGGAATGCAGTCCAAGCTGGAAAATTCTAAATGCAAAGATAAAACCTTAAAACTAATAGGAGATAATGCAGAAGAATATCTGAGCACCTTAATTTTATAAAAGTAAAATACTGCAGAATTATGAAGTGGAAAGTTGCTAAATTTTATTGCATACAGGAGAGATTTCTATTCTACTTACCACCATTGCAACTAATATATTAATAAACATGAACCTGACATGAACAAAACAAACAAGGAACAGATATGAATCCCAGTAGAAAAATGGTGGAGTATTTGTAGAGGCAATGTATAGAGGAGGAAACCCAAAGGACTAGTCAGTTTAGAAAAGTTGCTCAAAAATCATTAGTAATTAGATGAATGCAAATTAATATAACAGTGACATATCCCTGAAGACCTGTCAGGTAGATAAATGTTAGCTAATGCTGTCAGAGTTTGAGAGATTATACGAGTGTTGTTTCTGACTGAAGTATAGAATAACACAGGTAACTTGTAGCAAGCTGGCAAAACCTAACCAGGTTTAAAAAACAGTATATCTTATGACCAGCAGTCTACTTTTATGAAACCAGAAATGGAAATACATGAGAATGTTCCTTGAAGTACTATGGTGGGTGTAAGTTGCAGGCAATACAGTTATCCTTCACAGGACAAGGAAAAAAAGAAAAGGAAGAAGTGACTAATTTAAAATCGTTGGGAAAAGATATTCTTAATCATAAAAACAAAGATGGAAACAATAGAATGGGACTGATTTGATTATGTAAAAATTATAAAATGAGCTTTCAATATGCTAAATTAAAAAGACCAGTGTTACATATAATAAAAATACATATAATAAAAATGTATTTGCAAAAATGACGGAAAAATGATTAATTAAGAAAACCTCAGCTTTCTCAAAAATTAAAACTTGAACAGTTCAATAGAATTGGAGAATTACAAATGACCAATCAACTTCTGAAACAAAGTACACCAGTATAGTATTTGTTTAGCATGCTGACACCAAAATGAATGTTAATTAAGATGATTTGATACTACTCAGGTTTTGGTCAGATTTCCAGGGTTTGTTAATTGGTTTGACTTTATCTGATGTTTTGTTTTTCTATAGTCCACATATAAGTGGAGTCTGGAGAGATACATCTGATATTTGTCTTTCTCCTCTTACTTCTTTTGCTTAGCATAATCCCCTCCAGCTCCATCCATGTTGTTGTAAATCAAAATCACAATGAGATGCCACTTCACACCTGTGAGAATGACCGGTATCCAAAAGACCAGAAACTACGTGTTGGTGGGGATGTGGTGCAAAAGAACCCTATTATCCAATAGGTGGGAATGTAGACTGATCCAGGCCCTGTGGAAAATAGTATGGTGGCTTCTCAAAACATTAAAAGCAGGTCAGTCAATTGGTTATTTTATTGGTGTTTTCAAATATATGCATGCTAATAATGGAAAAATCCACATTTGAAATTTTCCACATATAGTACAATGTGCTGCATTTTCTACCAACACAGCGTTAAAATACAGAATGAGTTGTATTGAAAATTTTAAGAATTTGAGCAAAAATTTATTTGAATTGGGGACTCCCAAACAGGAGTGGTTTGGTATACTGCATCCGCTGGAGCCAGGGGCAAGATATTTATAGAAAAAGTGTGGAAACAGAGAAGGAAAGCATTTGTTTCCCATTAGTTCTCCTATTGTAACTCTAAGATATTAACACTGCAGGCTTTGGTTTGCTTAAGTAGGTTAGAACCACCTCAGCCAGTCTGATGGCCTCCTTGTTTAATTAATTTAGCACCAGTAATGCAGTCACTACTACTCCCATTATGTAGGTCAAAAAGCATTCAATTTTTGAGGGGCCAGATCATTAATTGATGATAATGTAAGAAATAGATATTTTCATCCTTCTACTCATTACTTTGTTCCTCCATGGTACTAGCTTGAATATAGGCAGAAAAAATGAAGCATCTATGGGATCAGAAATTGTAGTTATAGTATTTAGTCTCCATCAGAGAACAAAGCAAAGCCCTTTCCTTTCCCCCTTTAAGCTCTCCATTCTTCCTTCTCTCCTCCCTTATTTTCTCCTTTCCTACCTTTTAACACAGTCATATTGGCTCAAGTTCATTTAGCCCATGGCTATGTTTTTGTTATGTGGCACAGTTCAACAGTTGTAGTGGAAACTGTATGGCCAATGAAGTCTAAATATGGACAATTTGACCCTTTCCCGAAAAAGCGTATTGCCCCCTCCTGCCAAAATAGAAATTCATGGGTTTTCAGGAAGGTTTTAATTGCTTCAAATCACCCTAAATTTTGCAGAAATAAAAGCTCAGTGATGTTGGATCTTCCTGGCACATATTAAAGAACAGTTTTTGAAAATATTAATTTGCTTAAAAAGCAGCAACCCAGCCAATCAGCTAGTCTCCACGGGATTGTGCTGACAGAGTAGCATGAATTGCTCATTTCCCCATAGACCTTAGAAGCTATTTAAGCAGGTAATATATGCTTAAGCCCTGTGAAAACCATGGACAAGTCTAGTGCAGACAGACCTGGAATTTGAGTAGTTGTATGGGAATGGAAAGAGTAGAGTTCATGCACATGGGAGAAACAGAAACTTCAGAACACTAAGCCCATAGAGAAGTCAGGGTGTTTGCTTCCGAAGCAATATAGGCATCTTCTGGATAGGGCAGTAGACTTAACAACTTCTTAGCACCTATAAATCTATGCCTTCTTTTCTCCAACATGAGATATGGTTATGGTAAAGAGCTGGGAAGGTCTTTCTTGTTGGGGCACAGTTGAAGAGTAAGTAGGCTATTTTGGCTCACTGTAGAGAAAACAATCATGTCTCTGAAGGAACATCATACTAGCTAAGCCCTAAGGAATGGGTATTTTCAAACCAGATAAAAGACATTCTTCATATAGTATCTGAAAAGGTTTAAACATCATGCTTGGGCATGATACAACATGAGATAGGAGAGAAGTGGTGGGGGATTGCTTCAGAGGGCGGAGAACAGGAAGGAGAGGCTTGGGGACCTGAGTACAAAGGAAGATTTCAAATATGCTGAACCAACAAGAGATTAAAATACAATCCAGAGAGATGGGGAGGGAGGCTGGGGCCAGGAGATCAAGAATTGTCAAGGTGAGAAAAGGATAAAAGTTTGGAAGTGAGGGGGTAAAGGGAATAGAGTGAGGGGTGAGGAACAGGTAAGATAGTATCAGTTCCTGTGGCAAGGCACTCTCTGCATTTTTAAGGACTTGATTTGCCATGATTATAATAGGACATAATGGGTTATAATACACAGGG
Organism: Uropsilus gracilis; assembly: GCA_004024945.1. Classification (NCBI taxonomy): domain Eukaryota; kingdom Metazoa; phylum Chordata; class Mammalia; order Eulipotyphla; family Talpidae; genus Uropsilus; species Uropsilus gracilis. The sequence continues at coordinate 71,639 of PVHY01003928.1, forward strand.
CTTCTTTCAAGGAACTGGCAATCTGGGTTTGGGGGTGGTGGAAGAGAAAATATGTACACATAAAAATTAACTATTAGTACAAGGCAGTAAAAGGAATATAATCCTCAGGCTCATAGCAGGTGGTTTAACCCACGCAGATGTGAGCTATAAAACAATTTTTTTCCATTCCTAAATTCCTTTTTAAAAAACATCTCAGATTAGTGATTCAGTTGAAAAAAAAATCATACCTAAGGTAGTAGTTTCCAGTAAGGTTATCCTGAGGGTCAAATCCAATGGCACAGATAATCAAAAAGACCTTGTATATATTTGCATTTAAAGTGGTATGATTTACATGTTTTTGCATATTCACATGTTCTATGCATATAATTATGTTGACTATAAGGTCTGCTTTTGCACATAATATTAAATTTTATGTTAGTAGGTTGGAGGGAGTCAGTTTTTTTATTTTTGCATTCCTCCTCATTCATCCTCTTTGTCACTGATCTAGTCATCCTGTGGGAGAGGAGATGGCATGTTGCATGATGATGGGGCAGCAGAGTTGAGTGTTAAATGGATTTTCACCAACCCCTACACTGAAGAGGTCTGTACTCAGTTAGTTGAGGGGCCATATTCCCAAAAAATCAAATAAGACTGTATGTCCTGGAGTAGAAATCTTGAGAATGTTCAACCGCCATCTGTCAACAATTATTTTAAAAAATGTGATAATTCCATTGATAAAATAAAATTAATGATGATTCACACCTGTCTGTTTTCCTAGCCTCAAGAGACAGGAATTAATATAAAACTTATGGGACTGTGCTTGTATTTCATATATAGCTTTCATTGAATTTTTAAGAATAATTAAAAATCTTAATTATCATTTTATAAAGTAATATCTTTGCAGTTGAAAAAGTAAGACTTAGAGACTTTAAGAAATTTGTTCAAGCCATATGCTAATAAATGGTAGAGCAGTGATTCATTGATCAATTCATTTAACACATATTGGGTGCCTCATATATGCAAGACACTGGTGAGCTTATGTAATTATTCACATATCACATATTACTGCTGAACTTATGTAATTATTTTCTACCTGAAAATGGTTTATCTTAGGGGTGTTGCTCTCTCTCTCTCTCTTTTTCTCTTCAAATGATAGAATCATTCAACCTTTCACTGAAACTGTAAATCTAGAAACCCATCATGGATTACACCTATTCATTCAAGTTTATATTCAAAAAACCACCTATTCCTACCAATTCTACCTTCTAAATAGCTTCACTTCCAAGCCCTCCTCCAAATCTCATTGTACCATGGCATCCTTTGCTCAGATTCTCATAAGGCTTTCCTGTTCTCTGTTCCTCTAGAAAGTTTGGAGCAACCATAGACAGTAGAGATGACGTATTAGGAATCTTTGTTTTCAGTGTTTAATGCAGAACAATAGAACAAGAAGATCTTTGGACAAATTTTTGAATATCAAGCCAAATTTTGCAACCAATCTCTTCATGAAACAGGGTTAAGTATACATGTACTGAGAGAGGTTTCCTAGGTGCAAAGTTGTACATGTTGATAAGCCATTGTAGTGAAAGTGAGTTGATCAGTTGGTCAGGCTTTTTCCTCCATTAGCCTGTATAATCAGCACCTGTGGTATTGTGCCCTCCCCATGATTGTGTATATATGCCTGGCCCAGTGAGTGTGCATGTGTGAGTGGGTGCACCTGGACCTGGGAAGGATAAAAGGGTGGCATCACCCTAGGATAGGAGATCATGAGAGCACAGAGAGAATGAGAGAGATGAGAGAAGGAGAAGAGAGAGATGAGAGAGAGAGAAAGAAAGGAAGGAAGGAAGGAAGGAAGGAAGGAAGGAAGGAAGGAAGGAAGGAAGGAAGGAAGGAAGGAAGAGAGAAAAGAAAGAAAGAAAGGAGAGGCCAGAGAAAAAGTGTGAAGATTCCAGTGGGGCTAGAGAGCTCAACTGCCCCCTAGACCCTCTGGCCTTGGCCCTGGCCCTCACCCTGCCCTCCCCTTCCCTGCCTGCTGTGGCTGTATAACTGCTAAAATCAGTGAAGTACTTACCAAGAGCCTGATGCTTGTGCTACAGTTGGTATCACAAACAGGATGCTTATCCTATAGCCATACACAATAGTTTCAATATGATATTCCTTCAATATTTCAATATTTTCAATATGGTTTCTCTTCAATTGATCATGAATTGATCTATACAATAAAGAGTCAGCAGGTATGGTTTATTCTATCATAAAAGGTTGTGATTCTATTGAGGGGGGGGACCGAATTGTCACAATTAAAATAATCCTAGACAACTGACTAAGCATTTTCAGGTCTCAGAAAACTCAGAAGGTCAACTTTACATGCTTTCTCATGGTGTGTATGCAAGCATGCATAAGCACAATCTCTGCCCTCGAGGAAATATATGATCACAACCAGTCTTTTAATGCTTGTGCTGTGCTTCCAAATAAACTGTCTTTTACAACCTCATTTTGGTAACTATTGCTCCCATTTTACTAATGAAAAAACTAAAGTTCAAAATATTAAATGAATTACTCAGGATCATATTATCAGAGAGGGTTAAAATCTAGGACCTCTGGATGCCATATCACTACTGTCATAGGAGAGCAGTTGCCATGTCTTGAGGAAATTGATTCATTTATTTAGTTTTATTAATTAAAAAATATTTCTTGACTATCTAGTTGCTTTAGCAGCAGATTAGGGTCTCTGCCCTTAAGGTGCTTACTACATTCTTTGCTATACTTTAATGAACTGTAAATCTACCTTTGAAATTGGGGAGACTGCCTGCTGTGTTCTGAGGCTTTAGGATATTTCCCCTTAAGGACAGCTGCTGATTCAATGCAACAACTACCCCCAGCCTCTCATCACCTAGCATGGCTTCTTGGACCACAAGCCTTTGGGTAAGCCATTTTTAATTACATGTCATCGATTTGGCTGCTGCACATATCAGTTACTCCAGAGTTAAGAGCACAGGGCTGTTTGCCTTTAATTAATTTAAATATAAACACACAATGTTAGAAAAATTAAGCAGACAAAAACATTTTCATGCATCATCGACATTTTGCAAACATATACAGTGTAACCTGTTAATTACATTTTCCTTCACAAACCATTTATCTTTTCAAAGCCTTGCCTAATAACTTGTTACTTCTTACTTATATTTTTAACTGCTTATGATTTATTTTTCCAGGCTGTTTCCAAAGGGATTGCCAAGTCCTAAATGAAAGGAAATTTTATAGAAATGTGGCACCATAAAGCATCATCTAGTGCTGCATTTTAGCCCAAATACCATGTGCAAACATTTGAATATTCATAGAACTTAGATAAAATGATATAATGAATTCTTTCCTAATTAATGCCTTTTCTTTAATTTTAAGTAAGCTCATCAAAAGATTTACCATAGAAATTTCCAAAATTTGATACACATCCCATGTATGTGTCAAGTGATATCACCATCCCTGTACCCTGTGAAATAATAGAAAATATTTTTTGGTTTTTGCTTCTGGTATATGTTCAGAGCTTTAAAAATCTTTGTAATTCCCTAAGTGACAAGAGCATCTCTTGTTTCAATATTTGGGTTTTGATCCAGCTCCTGACACAGGGCTCCAAAAACCCTTGTAAATTCAGAAAGAAATGGTAAGAGTACTAGGATTAGCTTTTGTTCTAAAGACAACTACCTGTGGCTCCTGGGTGGGGGCTGGTCACCAGAAAGATCATACTGTGGTGAGAAGTTCAAAATTTTCAGTCCCATTTCCATTCTCCAGAGAGGAAAAGAGGTCCTGGAAGTGGAAGTAATAACTGTTTGTCCATAAATTGTGATAATGTGAGGTGTGAGGAATTTCCAGGTGAGTGAACACATATCTACATATCAGAAAGTTATTGCTCCCCAACTTCTCAGAGACAAGCTCCTGCAAACAGAACCCTCCCAGCTATTTTTCTTATCTCTTCATTGCTATTTATTTATATACTTTGTCATATTATTTAATAAATTGGTAAAAAGTGTTTCCCTAAATTTGATGTGCTGCTATAGCAAGTAGTCAAATCCAAAATGGAGGCATCCCTGGGAACCTCCAATCTGCAGCCATATCAGACAGAAGTTGTAGGTGACCTGGGATCTTACCTTTTGTGACTGGCATCTGAACTTGGGGGCAATCTAATGAGACTGAGCTCTTAACCTATGGAATATAACACCCCATTCAGGCAGATAGTGTTAAAATTGAGTTAAATTCTATGACAATTCAGTTGGGGTCAGAGACTTGCTCCCCCTGTACATCTAGTATCCACAGTATCACGAGTGAAGGGTTCCGTGTGCAAATAAAGGAGAAAGACAGAAGGCAAACTGTAGGTTTTTGCATTATGTTTTCCTTCCTGAACCTTAAGGACCAAGGTTCCTTGCTTCCTTAGCTGTCACTCCCAGTCAGCAGTGACTTGTGTTCACCATCTCTTCATTGCATTCAGACTTTCATCTTCTGTTTAAATGTCTTCTGAGAAATGACTGCAGTAGACATAAATTTCATCTCCAAGATCCACCACAGGAAATAGGTGTATAGTGAGGAGTGGCACACTTAGTCTTTCCTTTCTGCTTCACACCCTCCTTTCCTCACTGGTTTCAATAAAAATGTTTTCTCTCCTTTGTCTCCAGTGTGCTCAGCATAGCACGTAGTGCTTTACTGATTGCCTTTCTTTGCTGTTCTGTCTTTCTCTCTTACTTTGCATGCTCTCATGAGGATGCAGGCATGAGAATGTGGACATGAGGCTTGCATTACCTCAGTATGGAACAGTGCTGAATGAACACAGGTACTCCCACATAGTGACTCCCAGACCTCCATGATGGAGAGGACAGGATCTGTGGAGAGGTGTAGAGTAGCTCTGATAGAGTGCAAACAAGAGGATCCCGATCCTGAAAAATGGTGAGATGGACTGTTTGCGAACTTTCTGTTTTAACTTCTTTCCTTTCATGTCACACTCCTTCCTTTCCAAATAGGTATAAAATTCCTATCAAATGACATTTGCTGTGTCTTAGTAAAATTAGAAGTGTAGAGCTTTTGCACTGGCAGAATCCCTGCTACTCCTGGATATTTTCTTGCAGCTAGTTACACTGAGACCAGCTGGTGGTAAATGTCTTGGTCACAGTGTCCAAGCCACAAGCCATATGTTGTGCCTGCCATCCACATGGGGCGTCTTGATCAATCCCTCTCTGATATATTTTCAGGAATAAATTTCCCAACTCAAATGATTTATTTTTTGTATGTTATTTATACTCTCCTGTGTCCCATAAAAAGGATTTGAACTTGCTCGTGTTACATGTATAGGACAAGTTCACCTTTATTGTACTGTGTCTGCTGGCCTGAGGTACACAGTAAACTTTCAAAACATAAAATATGAATCTGGCTCACATAGGTGCAGTAGTTAATTCTCAACAGGCACACTATACTTGTTCAGACAGTATAGCTCCTGAAAACGATGCAATTAAGCTATACTGTAGAAATTGATCTATATTAATTCATTGATGGGAAAAAAAATCCAGGGATAATTTTACTATCACAGCAATTCAAGTATCTGCTTGTAGTGGTTTCTTCGATATATGCTTCATCTTAATAGCCAACAAAATTAGTTGCCAATGGGTTTAAAAATATAAAAACACAGTAAGGAAAATCAGACTTACAATTTAGAGACTGTTATTTTTACATAAGAACAGTCTCCCTTAGGAGCGTCATTTCAGAACCATAAACGTGAACTACCTTTAAGGAGCAAATATTTTTATCAAAAGCCACCTAGTACACAATTAAAACCACCTAAGAGAATGTAAGATTAGATCGTGCCTACCTTTGTTCTCACCGGTTTCTCTACCAGGGTGCTTTCTCGTACCAGTTCACCGGATAACAACGTAACTACCTCACCCTAACCCATTATTGCTATAGCAGCTGTTAGAGTCTAGTCGAGTTTTTTGTTTATAAATGGTTCCCCAGCAGCTAGACTGTGCACTCACAGAGTAGAGTTTATATTTACATGCAGCACATCCAAGCCAGGATGAGTAATTTGAACACCAATGTTCTTATTATGAGTTACAGAGAATCTGCGGTCTTGGTTTACATAGTCGGTAAGGGTTCGCTCTTAGCAGAACCTTCGTTATGGAGTTTAGCACAGGTTGATTTACTTCAATATTGGATGTGCCTGTTGCACAGCTGTTATCTTTTTACTTGCCTACATCTGCAATCTCTGCTTCTGTATCTCTTGGACAGCTACCTTCTTATTCTGAAGGCGAACCCAGGATGTATAGGTCCCAATGTTAGGTGAATTTGCACCCCAGTCAGCCATTGACTAGCTGAGTAATTTCCCTCTAGATATTTAATCCTCATGTTTCTGTTGACCAGGAATATAGAGGTATGAGTTTTGCTCTTCAGTTTGCTTGTTTTTTCTTATCTTCAGAGCAAAATGATGATAGGATAATTTCACAGGACTGTTGAAAACATTAAATGATATGAGGTAGAAATATTTTCTACAAAACCTACTTGCTACATGGTAAGTGTTTAATAGACATTAGTTATTTCATACTTTAGAAGTAGAAGGGACTTTATATGCCAGCTTTTATTGGTAGGGAGAACTTTTTTCAAATTAGGGTTGAAGCTAAAAACATTTCTTCAATTAAATAAACAAACTCTCTGAAACTCCCTACCATATCATAAAGACACTTCTGCTGCTGTAGCTTATGGTAGCTCCATTTCATCATTTTACATCATTTTGTCAGGTGTTACTGACCCTCTTGACAAGTTCACTTGGGAACTTGTTACACATGCAAAGGACCCACAGAAATCATACTAAATTTGAATTTGAATTTTAATAAAGACCCCATCATGCACATTAAAATTTGAGGATACTGCTTTTGACAACTTTGTAGCTTCTTAATTGAAAAAAATGACAATAATAATTTATTTCATGTTTGTTATGAGGTTAAATGTGTTAATATATGTTAGGCATGTTGAATAATGCCTGGCATGTATTACAGATGATAAATGTGTCTCTCCCTATGTCTTGTTGAATAAATGAACTGAAGATCATTAGTGTCTCTTGTTTAAATTAACTAATAAAAGAACATTACAAATATTATGTTCAGTTTTGGGTACTATAATTTTAGAGACATTGAAAAACCATAACACATTCAAAAGAAAGTGATCAGGGTGTTGAGGAAAACTAATCTCTGTCATTAGAGAATGGTTAAAGGAATTAGGAATATTTATGCTTGCAAAGAACACACCTGTGAGAGATGATAGTTATCTTCAAATCTTGAAGGTTCCGATTTATATTATGACTCCAGGTGGTAAAATGAGGATGAATGCATAGGAGTAATAAAGAGTAATCTGTTTCAAAATAAGGAATAGATCTAATTGCCTTAGCATTAGATTCTGTCTAAAGAGGAATGGAGATTCTTGCAAGGAGGTGAAGTGTTTGGATTGAAATGTTCAAATAGAGACTGAGACAACAAAACGGTTTCATCAACTAGATGATTGTTGTGACGCCCACCAGCCTGGGGTGCATGTTCTCTGAGTGATAGAACTGAAGGAGTACTTAGTCTTCATCTAGGTTCTAGTAACTTCAGTCTTTTTAGTGTTTAGGAAAATCACAGTAAATGACTTTGACAATCTGTTACATAACCAATATTCTATAGATTCCTTTTTTAGAATAGTTTCTTGTCCTTTGTCTCACATTTCAGAAGAAAAAGAGCAAATTAATTTATTAATTTATTTTATTTATAAATAAATTTCACATCTTTGTAAACCCAGGGATTCACCCCCTCCTCACTACCGTTCCCCACTTTTCCCCCCTGCCCCAAGTTGTGTGCTTCAGTTTGGTGGTTAGCTTGTTTTGACTTTTCCTCATTGTTTTTGTTTATTTTTTCCTATATCCCATATATTAGTGAAACCATTTGGTTTCTGTCTTTTTCTTTTTGACTTGTTTCTGCTAATATAATTTCTTCTGAGTACATTCATGTTATCATAAAATCATCAAATTTGTCATTTTTAATCGATGAGTAATATTCCATTGCATATGTATACCACATTTTTTTTCATCCAGTCATCTGTTTTGGGGCATTTAGGTTGCTTTCAAGTCCTTGCAATTACAAATAGTGCTGCAGTAAACATCCAAGCACAGGTGTCCCTTTGTACTCACAGTGTGGTCTCTTTTGGATAGATTCCCAAGAGAGCAATTGCTGGGTCAAATGGTAGTTCCATTTCCATTTATTTGAGGGTCCTCCACACTGTTTTCCATTGTGGTTGGACCAGTTTACATTCCTACCTGGTGAGAAAAACAGCAAATTTTAGACCTTTCTACAACTCAAACCTAAACTGTACTACACTGAGTTGGACTTCTCAAAGCAAAAGAGGATAATTGACAACTCTTAAAAGGAATAAAGCACCATCATCTCCCATTAATGAAGTTTTTAGAAATTTCTCTTGCTAAAATTATGCTACATTGAATAAGATCTCCCTTTGCCAGAGACAGAGGTTTTGCAAGGGTCACATATTTTTTTTCTCAGTAAGAATTTTTCAGAATGTTCTACAAATATCCTGAACCCAATTCAAATAATCCATTTTAAAGTCAACACAAATCAATATTAGAACTGAACATTACTTAATGAATAGAGGAGGTAAAAAACCTATTGAATTCATCATATCCCTTTATCACTCATTGTTTCAGACGTGAAGCAAATCTAGGAGGAGTAACACAAGTTCAACATAAGTTCAAATGATACGATCAAACTCCTTAATCTGACCTACACTGGGGTGAAGAAAGATGACAGACAGAATGATTGTCTAGTCTTTAACAAGCAACAATTGATCTTGTGGACCTAATACAACAAAGGGTAAAATTAGAAATGAAATAAATAAAAACTGACTGACAACCCACCGTGTGTCAGATACTTTCATACCTTTTCTCATTTATGTCTCACAATGGGACTGGGAGGAGGGTTGAGGTCTCCTCATTCTGTAAATGAGAGCGGGTTAGAGAAGTTGAATTAACTTCCTCAAAGTCATACAGCTAATTAAGGACTTGAGCTGATAGACATTTGTGAATATTTTGATTTGCAATGTTGATTCTTCCTAACTATACCCAAACTGCTGGCATTTATGATGTGGACAGATAGAAGGTTAGGATCCTTTCTAAAGAATTTCTCACGGTCAATTATTTTAATAATTTGATATATAGTGTCCCAGGTAGATATTGGCAGAACTAAATTTTCTAATGGGAAAGGTCATTATTTACACACAAATGGACCTAGAACATTTTAAAGTCAGGCTTTTCTAACTCCTGGAAGAATCAAAGCAGCCAGAGAAGGCAGTTTGCAAAGGAAATCCACTTCTGAGCATTTGAGTATCTCTCATATGTTCATGAGTCAAGGTGTGTGGGGCTGGGGTTCAAGGTCTCAGAGGCACTGTGTTGCAAGTACTATCATGTCAGCACAAGGGCAGAGTGGAGAGATTGGCTGTGATAGAAGTGTCAATAGTTAAAGCTATAATCATAACTTCAGGAGAGATCAGCACCTACCGAACAAGAGGATTTAAAAATCCAATAAATAAAGCTAAATAGAACTGCTATCCTGAATAGTGGCGTCAAGCCATGGTTAGCTGGCAACATCAAACATCATTGCATAATGGCTGAACACAAACAGCGTGCTGTGTGAGGCAGCATGAAGCCCAGCCTGCAAAATGCCAGAGAGCAGTTTTGAAGTGATTGACCAAGTTATATGATTTGCAGGTGCCTTGTGAACTATTTCATTGGCCGGTAACTTATTCAAGAGGTGGGAAATGCTTGAATTCAGAATGACAACTCTACTACTGATTTTGAGTTTGGACAGAATCCAGGAAGGGGATCACAACATGGTCTGGAATTGAAAGGAGGCTTACAATTTGTCTGTGAAAAGGGAATTGTATAGAAACGTCAGAAAACTTCTTAAAGTACATTTGTGTGATCAAACAGAATGGACAGGACAGGTGGCTCATTGCAGAATTCATTTGTTAAAGTGTGACTGTGTGTATGTGCATAGATGTGTGTGTTTCCTCAAAAATACCCAGGCATTATTGAAATTGATGCATGTTGTTGTTTTGGGTTCTAACTGGTATATAAGAAACAGAACTTTGTGGTTGTTGCCATCTTCTTTGCCTCAAAAGAGGAAGAAATGAGCTTCTATTAAAGTCAGTCTTATTGTCACTGTTTGTCATTTCTCTCTCCCTTTCTTTTTCTTTCTTCTCTTGCCAGTACATAGTTATGTTTTAATTTTAAAATGCAAAATAAAAGAGAGCTATTTTAAGACAAAATATTAAATACGAGAGTGCTCTGGAGCTCTGAGTTTATTTTTTAAATTAAATAGAGAATCAGTTTATGAGTATTGTAAATAGGCGAAGCTTTAGCTCTCCCTACAGGCTTCTGTTACAGTAGCTGTCTAGAAGAAAGAGAATATCAGAGGCTGAAAATCATCCAAAGTGCTCATCAAAGAGAATGATTTCCTTTGTCCACGATGAAGCCACGAGTTGTTACCTGGGGTCGGCAGTGAGGTGTGCAAATGCCTACTGCCAGTGACACTTTGTTGCATTATTAATACAACTGAGTTTTTATCTTGTGCTGTTCTTGGTTCTCAATTCTTGACGAAAAATGAAAATAATAATAACAATAAAAACAACCACCCCAAGAATAAAGAGACAACCCTGGAAAAGTCAGTCAGAAAAGCTCATGCTGCTTCCTAGCTCAGCACAGTGCTTTCCAGAGTATGACTTCTGAGACGAAGAATGACAGTGGAGCTGTTGGTTCTGGGTGGGGCTCCATATCGATTCCAGATGGAATCACTGCAGAATAATAATCTATTAGCATAAGCTCTGGTTAAAAAACAAATTGGCAGCAAAGATCCTCAATGAATGTCTTAGAAAATTACAATCATTTTCACAAACACATTTTGGGCACATCCCAAAACCAAAGGGGAAATGGTTCTCAAATATTCTTTAATGTGGCACCAGAAATGCATCAAATCAATAAAGGTAATAATAGTACCCAGTGAAGATGATGGTAATAATAATAATAATAGTTAACAATCAGTAATAGAAATTGTAATAATTATCTGTTCTTCACTATTTGCTGTTGGCTGTATATTTCATTGAGTTATTTTACTTATTATTTCTTGCAATCGTGTAAGCATGTCTGTGGTTATTTCCTTTTAAGAACGAGCAGACCAATGTAGAATTTAAGTCACTTACCCAAAGTCACCTATGAGGTTTGGGCTTGGAGGCAGGGTTCAAATTCAGGATAATCTGTCTATGTAGTTTAGTTGACAACTCTTGTCCTATGCCTTTATGAACCACTAAACTGCCCCTGTTTTTGTTTTTTAAGAATGCTTTTGTTTTTTAGATATGACCTGATATCAAAAACCGATTCAGCAGACATTATTGCTTTTCAACAAGCATAGTTAGCATTTATAGCATGCCAAGAGTGGGCAAAGAACTTAATAGACATAAAAAATTGTTAAAAAAAATCTGGCAATGAGAAATATGTGAAGACAACAAAAGGTGAAGAGGAGTAGGCTATTAAATTTTATAGGATAGCCTGGTTAACAGCATCCGTTAGTAGGGGAAAGAGAACAAAAGATGTGATTTTAAAGGAAGCTAATATCGGGATAGATGAAAACTATAATAGAAAAGAAACAAAGCAGGATTTTGCTCTGTTTTTCAAGAGTTAGTAATTAGACAAAGAATCCAAAATTCTAATATCCATTTGTTTCATAAAAACATTCCTTGAAAGCAGGAATAAAAAAAGAAATGTTTCATGTCCCCAGTGCTAAAGATAGAGGAAGGAAAAACAGACATGTAAACAAGAAAATGTCACAAGTCCATGATTAAACTTGTACAGTGAGATAAAGGGGAAACAGTAGTTAAAATTCTGCAGAAGAAAATGCCAACTAAGTCTTTATAGAAGAGGCAACAATCTAATAGAATACTGAGAAAAGAGGAAGCCTTTGCCAAATAAACTAGGGAAGTAAGATGGGAAAATAAGAAACATAAAGGAGAAAACAGGGTGTGCAAAGGCATGAAAATGTGGGCTTTTGGGGGATGTGTGAGTAATTCCAAGTCACAGATGAAGTGTCAGAATTCAAGGGGGGTGTTCAGAGTGTAAATCTATGAAAGTCAGCAGACAAGGTGATGGAGGCTTTATATGGAGAACCACAAAGTTTGGACTTTGTTCTGCTGGTATCTGAGGGAGTGACTGAAGAGGGCTATGAAAGATTTGGCATTAATCATTTAGATGAGCAAAAGGGATAAAGCCAGGGCAGGGGGACAGAGTAAGTAGATATTCAATAAAGACTGTCATGGGGTTGGGGGCCATAAATAAATACAACAATAAGAGCAAGTAGATCTATGATTAGGTGCAGAGAGTAATTGCCACATTTTGAAATTAAATAATGGGTTTTGAAATCATGCATCAAGAAATGACTGTTACTTCCCTGCAGAAAAATAACAATGAGCTAATTTTACACAAATTCTATTTTCAATTTCTGTTTTGTTTGGCGGTCAATGCATCTTTTGGCTTAAAATATCCTGATTTCTTCAAACCCAACCTTTTCAGTTAATCAAAAGTTTAGCGATTAAGAGAACTTTTGCAGATCTCTGGTTTTAAATTTCTTTTCACCCTAGTAGCACCTTCATGTAGACAAGTAATTTTAAGGTGAAATGATTTGTAAGCAAGATAGGAAGGGGAAGACAGGACCATGACCAGAAATAGGGGGCACCAAAGTCACATTCAATGGTCCTTAAACTAGAACAACATGGCACATTTCTCATGAGTTCAGCTCCCAGAAAGGTTATGTCTATTCTGATAAATTTGATGTTTACCTCATTTCCTTGGTTGCCAGAAAATTTACATCCAAATTTGTTATTCAAGTATTATATTTTGCCAAATCCTGTGCCATCTATTCTCCCTTCTCTAACAAGATCTTTGTTTTGCTTTATCCTTAAATATCTCATCTCTTCAAAGCCTTATCTTGTCTTACTTTTTCAACTGCTTTTGTGCTCATTTTATGTTCTTTTAGATGTTGGTGAGAAAAGAAATTGTGAAACAATCATTTTATAAACAATTAATTTCCTTCTAAGCAGAAATACAATCCTAAATTTTGTATCTATGGTCAACATTGTAATCATGAGATTTTTGTGAGCTTGGAATAAAAAAAGTTGAGGGAAAGTTCCATGAGCACTAGAAAATGACTATTCAGGATGAACAGTTAGAGGCATCCCTGAAATTGTGGATCTGTAAAAGCTCTCCCAAAGCTATGTTTGTCTTTGTTTAAAACATTATCAGGCAAGCCTATTCACACTACTGCGCTTACTACTTATTTTGCTGCCCTAAATTCTGTGGCCCCCTGCAGAGTTGTTTGTCGATTATTTTGGTAATTCCTTCTCTTCACCTCCAGTTCAAATATTTCTATATGAGTTAAATTAAAAAAAAACTAATATGAAAGCATATAAATCTTGTCTAATTTATAGAACTTAAAAAGAGCTATCATAGAATGACAACAAGATTTTAGGAATAAAAGACAAGGAAAAGTAATGTTACCAAGATGTGATAAATGATGTGACATCTTTTATGCAGATGTGGACTTTACTAGTAATATGCTATTATATGGCTAAATTTTAGAATTGTGATTGGGAAAATTTCTCTTTGTTGGGGAGCAGGAAGTGGGTAAGGAATAAACACAGCTATTGGTTTGGCAAGGTGTACATTAGACAAAACTGGCCATTGCAGCTGGAGGTCAATGAAAAGTTATATGGGCCGGGCATGGTGGCTCATGCCTGTAAGCTTCAGCCTATGAAGTGGCTGGGGTTAGGGATCGCAGTTCGAGTCCCATCTGGGGCCTGTAGTGAGACCTAGTTCCAAAAAAATAGCTGGGCCTGGTGGCACACGCCTGTAATCCCAGCTCCCTGGGAAGCTGATGCTGGGAATTGCTTGAGTCTGTGGTCCCCCTGGCAACGAGATCCTGGACCTATGATAACTACAGAAAACAAACAAACAAAAAACCTAAATGGACAGTTTTCTAAATGACATCAAATGGCGAGTTCATTTTATAAACCAATAATCAGGACCAGGAGAAGTTTGGGTGCATTTAAGTAGATTGGGTGTATGGAAAGGAGTGTTTCGTACTTGAAATTAAAATTTAATTCTGGTATGAAAGGTCACTCCAATCATAATATGTATTAGCTGATTTTATTTGCAATGCAAAGAATCATTGGATGATCTTGAAAATTGTATTCATTGTATTCATTGTCTGCCATATTTGCTGTTTGGGTAGGGGTTTCAAGCTCAAGTTAAATGAAATATATTCATACCTCACTCTTTTAAGAATATTTTGTTTCTGAAAAATAACTTTAAATAAATTCTCCTAATGTCATAAATTATTAAGAACACATGAAAAAGTGAAGCCAAAATTTCAGCAAAAATATTCTCTTTAATGTAATATATTTGAATTCTTTTCGAGACTATTCTTTTTCTTTCTATTGTTTTTATTAGAATCCTGTTGTGAGCCTCTAAATAGACTGCAAATCACAGTAATGGACAGCAACTGGCAGTTTGAAAATCACTGCTTAAGATGACTGCTGTAAAATCAGTCAACTGACCCTAAACCAGAATCTACTTGATCTGAAAACTGAACATATGTAAGATGACTCTGCTTGATCATATGGAAGAAGCAGCAAAGAAGTGTTCAGTTTTGGGAAATTGCTGAGGGTAAATTCTTACTGAGAGATTTATTAACTTTGTGGTCCAGAAACCATCATTCTCTGAGTCACTGTGCTACTTGGTGGTAGACAACTCAGACAGAGAGAATCAATGTTATTTTTCTAATAAAACACAGAGTTGTCATTAATAGGGTTTTCTATTGCCGTTATAATCTGTTGTAAGCTTGCATGACAGGGATGGAGTCTAATTCTTTCGCAGAGTCTGGCATCCTGTTGGCTGCCGACATATGTTTATTATTGGTAATAACAATAATAATGCTAATAATGATAACTTGATAATTACAACCCTTTGCAGTAACATCCAAAGCCAACGTTGTTAAGAATTTCTTTCCCATAGTTTCCTTTTTTATGCTCCATGATTTATAATTCTTCCAAAATGAAAATGCATCTCCTTTTTCTTTTCTGATTATTTGGCAAGCACTGTTGTTGTTTTTTAAATGTTTTTTCCTTATAGACTTCAAAATTAAATGTTCATCTCCTTGTTTGTCTTGTTAGAGTCACTGGGGAGACTGACACAGCTAGAACAGGGAGATTTATTTGTTAACTGCTGCTTCAGAAGCCATAAGGAGAACACAGTGATGCATGGATGATCATTTTGGTGTTCTTTCTTGGTTTTCATTTTCCTAAAATCTTAGTAATGAACTTCTGTATTTTTTAATTTAAGAAACAAGAAACAAAGAAAAATGTATACTTTCTTCCTAGATTTTTTTCAGTGTTTTCAGTTTCAAATTGAACTTCTAACTCCACAGTGTTATAAACATAAGGGGGAGAATGGGAGCTGTATCTATACTGTTATCAGGAGTGTAGGTGCCCAAGAGATGGTTGTGTTCACAGGAAAGGGAAGAGAAATTGTGGTGATGATGTGGGAGAAGGTGGTGAGATGTAGAAGACCAGGGAGGAGCATTCCAACCTAGTCATAGCAATAGATAAATAACCCGAGTAACAATCCAGGGAGGAAGGAAGGAACAGAATGGGCATGGGCCATGCCAATAAGATGGGACAGTCCAAGCAGAGGAATAAGAAAAGAGTAGATGGAGCCTTCCAGTCATGCCAGTCTGGAAAGGAACTTCAAGTTAATACCATCTTTGATAGCTAGGGGAGTCAATTGTAACTATTTGCTTACTTTAATTCAATCTCTCCTCTTCTCATGCTGATTATATGTATAAAACAATGTCAACTTCCTACCTGAGTAAACGTTGTAATTTAAGAAATTCTGTACTTCTTGGTATCATGTTCACTACTGTCATTCCCTCCCAAACAACCCTCAATTATCAAACTTATTCTTAATTATTAACTCTGGCTTTGTCTCTTTGTGGTTTTATACACAATTGAAAATCATGTTTTTTTAGGAGAAGATTCAAATTCTCTCTTACTACATTTTTTATAAGATAGAAGCAGTGATCTAAACTATGGCATAAATTAGAGGCAATGTGGGGTGTGATGGTTAGGACAACATGACCCTAACCTTGGCTTGACCCCTTGAGAGTCATAATACATCTTAGTTTCCTCATTTGAAAATAGAGGCAATACTTCCCATTTCATAGAGTCTCTAGGGACTGTCACCCAATAGTGAAAGAAAAGTCTTAACACAACTAGGGATATTGTAGGGAACTGGCAGAATTATGTTTGTTATTATACGGCCCTTAGAATATTATGGGGTCAGGGAGCATAATAAGATGGATGCAATATGCAGGGGGTAATCACCTCCTTTACTACTAGGTCAAGTAGCCTTGTTTACATATCTGATTCCAGCTCCTGTCCTGAGTATCTAGGAAGGAAGGTTTGAGGACTGGAGATGGAGGTTACAGATGGAGAGGAATACACACTTACTGATTGCAGGCAACATTTACATCCTCTGCCTTTTCATACTACTGGATGTGTAAAACAGAGTTAAGCACCATGGCTTCTATCGCTCTTATGTTAAATAAACCAAGGCCTTCCATCAATTAAAATGGTCTTCTTATGCAGTGTGACACAGGGTTATTCAATTTGTCAGAGAGGAGTGACAGAGCCGATTGTAAGGGGAAAGAGCAGGTAGGCTGTGTTTAAAACTGCAACTACCCTGTCAAAAAATATAAAAACCGCTTTTAGTTTAGTCAATGCATTTGCTTAGGCCTTAATAAATGAAGAATGGGAAAAGGTTAATTGACAAAATGATACTTGTCTAATGCTGTACCGAGCACCGCACTCAGGCAGATGTGTGAGACAGGGATCCTGCTGTGCTGACAAGGATGATTATTATCACTGACTCATTCTGGCCTCAAGGGTGTGCAGTTTCTAGAAGCTTTTCACCCCAGCATCTCTGTGATGTGCTAGAGTCAACCCAAAGAGAGTTGTAAAAATGGGAAAGCCAAAAGATAGCACAGTTTACATTTAATTTAGGAGTGCTGAAGCAAGGCCAGATTGACTCTACTTTTAACTGGTATAGTGGAAATTCCACTTGGCATTTACAACTTCCATTTATTGAGCACTTACCCATGTGCTAAGCAAGGTGCTAAGAGCTCTAGGCTCTACAACTTGTTCTATTCCCACAGCGATTCAGTGAGGTCTCTTACAGATACAATCATGATACTTACGCTACCATGGTTCTGTAATTGCACTTTCAATGATATTTGAATTCAAACTTTTCCTTAACTTGGATGGTTGAGTCATTTACTGAGAAAACCAAGGTTCCAGCTACAATATCTGACTCACTTCAGAAAGTGGAAGAGAACTCCTCAACATGTGATTGTACGAATCAGGAGGTACTACAGACTTCCAAAGTGAACAGGATGGGGAAATAAGAGTGTTTGCTTTCCTAGCTCTGAGACTGAATTTCACTGGGAATATCAACAGACTTGATATGAAGTTTAAAGGGGATGGTTCTCTTGCTCTCTGAAGACAATGTGAGCATGAAGACATAACTGCCTTTCATAAATTGTTGTCTATCGGCAGATAAGCGTTTTAACATTCTTATTTGGAAAATATTGAGTCCTACTAGCAAGTAGGGGATAACTGTCATACTTTCAAAGCCAGGAGGACTGTTAGTAGTGATTTAAGCTAAACTGAATAACAACAACCTTTCCAAGTGGGAACTAGTTTTATTTTTGCAGTCATCAGAGCAAAGCTCTTGAAACTTATATGTCTCACAAGTACCTTCTAATGGGTTCATTGCTTTGTTTATTCTGCTTTGGGTTCATTGCTTTGTTTATTCTGCTTAGAGCTAGTCAGGGACAATTTGGAATTTGTATCATTAAACATATTTTTGAAAGTGTGTTGACATCTCAGTTGTTGGTTTTGAGGATTGTAAAACAGAATCTCTCAATGGAGGGAGAGGTTATCTGTTCATGTCCTAGGCACACAGTCACCATGCATATTCCAGCAGGGCTGGTGACTTGTGCAAACGCATCCCCCATCATATGTCTGCCTCCCCAAAGTGCACATTTCTTGCGATTATTTTGAACTCTTCTACTTGTTCATTTCTAATTGTTACTTTAAAATCTACCATAGATAACTGATTTGATTGACCTTTATGTCTTTCTAATCAGTATCTGGGTATTTAGCCTCATACATTCCTCCTTTAAGTCAAATATCTTTTTATTTCTTTCTCTTTTATTTTCTCCAACATTCTCAGTAGAGCTGGACACATCTTCAAAGTAGTTACCTTCCTCTAGTATCCTTTCAAGAATCATTTTCTAAGTTCCCTTTCACCGGGCTCCTTCAGGTGAAAAAAGAGAAATGGAACATGGAAAAAGACAAATGCATATCAAGATACATGAAGTAGTCGTTGGTAGAGTGAAGATTAGAGGAGTTGATTTATAATTTTATTGTCTCTTGATTTGACTTCTTGGTCTTACTTGCTTATAGAGCTCAGATTTTAATGTAAACTCTTAGCTATTAAGAGTAACTGGTTTTCAATAAGTTTTCATCACTGAATAGTGGAGACAGTTGTTTTCTCTGCTTCCACTTTTCTCCTCAGACCTTAGGGAGAATGAAACCTAACCAAGAAGAAAAGAGCAGCTGTAATAGAAGATCTGTTACCAAAGTTCTAAGAGCTGAGACAAGAGAACAAGATATTTACCTTCTCATAGATTCAATTTTCCCAGAAAATACATTCATGCAAACATACACACACACACACACACACACACACACACACACATATATATTATATATCTCTGAATACCCATACATACATACACAAACATGAATAAATATTAAATGCTGTGTATATATGTTACTAAGGCAAAAATGTCCTTGTGCCAAATTAAATAGGCAAGGAAGACTTTATTTGGGGCCATCACAATAGGAGAAAGAGCCCAGAATGCAGTCTGAACTCCATTCTGCTGAAACAAAGAATTGAAATAGGAGTGTTCATAGGCCATTTGCATTTACTAGTTGATCTAATGTGAAGGAAAAATAGACTTCCTTGTATCTTCATGACAGGAAGTAGTTTTACAACCAGATTCAAGACCCATTGGAATTATGCCCTCCCTCCTAGTCTTTGAGAAAACCATTCCCGTAGAGTGAATGGGCATGAGACTTTTAAAAAGATTTACATCTCAAAAAGTAATGAAAGAATTTATGTTGACAGATTTTCTAAAGAGGATGTCCTAAAAACGGGGATGTGAAGAGGAGGCCTACAGTCAAGAATCAAGTTGTCCAGTGTGCCTGGAGGTGACTGTTGCTGTTTAACTAAGTCCATGATGACATCTGACTGGGACAGAGTGAGTCACAGCATGGGTCTCAGCCCCTCTGAGGATTCTTTGACCTCCAATTCTAGAAATCTTTTGAACTGGCTTCCCTCAGGATATAGGACTCAACTTGTGCTTTGCTTCAATCTTTCACCTCTTTTATTTCCATAAAAATCACCTGAATGGGTTGAAAATCTCCCTCAACTCCTTGATTAGTTAGTTTTAGGCAACAGAATGATGCTAGACTACTTTCTTGAAGAATAGTGGCAGAGTGGCATGAGGACTGGGGACAGATTATAATCACTTGCCGTCTCCTCCGGTTGCATGGAGGTAAATACTATTAAAAACTTGGAGTGAACTTACAGGTTCTTAGTGACAGACCAAATGGATACAGAATGTAGTGCTGACATTTGGAATATGTTAAAAGATGTCCTGCCGAGTATATTGGTATAGAGCATATTGGTTCCTTCTCTTCTTTCTCCTGTTAGGTGTCATTTGTTCTTCATCTTTGGGCTGGACACAATCTGTTGGTGTTCTTTGTTAGGAAAAAAGTTTGAAGAATTAGTTTAGAGGTGATGATTAAAAACCAAACGAACTCAAACCTGGCAATAATCCCACTGGGATCTCTAACCAAAAGACGCAAACATTATCAGAAAATCCCACTGGTCACACCTCCATCCAGTCTACTTGACTGAAGGGAAAAATAACTTATAAAATAGCCATGCATGTCCTTCATAGTGCAGTTCCCCATTTCTGACTACAGAAAATGCATTTCTTTTTCTTTTTTTTTAAAGGAGGTAAAAACAGATTTACTTATTAAAAGGTCAAAACAAGCAAAAGTCACCAAGGTCCAGGGAACTCCTTTGCTTTACAATCTTACCCACAAGTTCAGTTTCTAGTCCAAAAACTGTACATGGTTGCTCAGCCATGTGCGTCCACAGAATGGTGGCTGTCTCACCTTTAAGCCAGGTGAAGAAGCCAAGATGGCGTGGTCACTCTTTCTTCAAAGACACATCTCTCTCACTTCAAGACAAAGGTAGGAAGCAAGATGGTGTCATTGCTCCTTCTTGACAAGCTGGAGATTCAAATCCAATGAGGAAAACCAGGATGCTGTCATCAATTCTCCTCCAAAAAGGCACAGCTCCCGCATTCTTCCAGCTTCAACTCCAAAGTAGCCTGAAATCAGCAAGACTCACTCAATACAACAGCAGCAACCACTTCATACTTCTCATGATGAAAACAGCAACACAGCAAGTTATCTTCAGGTCTTCAGACAATTTTCAAGTGTCGCAGTTTCAAAGTTAAACCAAATTTTCAAGTACCAAATTTCCAAGTCAACTTATACAACTTACAAGTTTCTCCAACATGCTTCCCTGGGCTCCTCATTGGCCCAGCTAGGGAACGAAGGGAAGGCCACAGTGTGGTTTCCTTCCCTGCCTGCTGCTCCTTCAGCCTCCCTGCTGCTTAGTTCTAGAAAATGCATTTCTTGCCCCTCGTGAAAGATTCTTTTCCCCAATAAAACCTACAATCTAGTTAGCTCTGGCCTTCTGCTATATCATGGTTCAAGGGCATAAGCAATGAGGAGCCATTCCCACAAACAGACCAAAAGGTGAGCTAGAGAAGTTCTGCTCCTCTAAGTACCTACATAATGTTGTTGCCCCTCCATAATAGGAAACAGTTATGGAAGTCATGCTTTCTACCTTCAGTGCTCTTCAAGAACAGAGATTAGGACATTGGCAGGACAGGTAGGGGGATTTCATCATCAAGTAAGAAGACCTATCTACCCCAGTAATGAGGACCCTCTTTGTTATACTTACTTATGGCCAGTAATCTCAGGACCAGTCACCCTACCCCCCATTATGGTAAGGATTGTGTAAACAGAGGTGTGTGCAAAGGTGCCCAATGCAAAAAGATGTCTGCGCATGACCCCTGGCCTGTGACATGCAACTCGTTCCCATAAAATACCCTACTGCCTCTTGCTCAAGGAGAAAGTGTCCTTTGAGCAGGATTAACTCTTCTTCAATTGATTAATGGAACATCTTCAGCTTCCTGTGCTGAAGGAAAGAAGAAGAAAGACAAAAAGGAAGAAGAGTAGTGGGGAAAAGGGGGAGGGGAAGGGGGACGATTAGAAGAAGGAAAAGGACTGCAAGTAGAAAGATGAAGCCTGTCTAAAGTTTTAGTCATGATGCGAGGAACCTTAAAGCTGTCATGGTTGGTGTGCATGACTAAGAAAGTACAGTGGTAGGCAAGATCAGATGTTCTTATTCTTTTTCAACTTTGATTTCAATAGAAAACAGAGCATATTAGGGTAACCCAGGAAAGATGGGTCCTTTTTGCTAAGTGTGTCAAAGCCAAGCAACATGAGGAAGAGCTCTTTCCATCTTTGCCTGTGCCTTTCAGGTGCTATCTTGCTGTCTCCCCAGGTTCTCTCCAAATCTCAACTCCACCCTCCAGTATTGAACTCAAACAGGCTCATGTAGTCTAAAATGAGGAAGGTTTTGGGCTTGGGCTGTTGCATTAGCCTCACCTGAGGCTATCAGAAATGTAAACATTCAGATTTCACCTCAGACATAGAGAATCAGAGTCTGCATTATAACAAAACGGTTTAATAGCTCAAGGTATGTTAAATATTGAACTAAAGGATCTTGTAAGAAAGTGGTGGACACCTATATTAAAATAGAAATATAAAGAAAATGGCGACATGTCCTTACCCAAAGGAACTGCCCAGTGGTCAAGAAGTCACAAACTTGAGAGACACCCCATCTTCCTCAGGTTTAGAATTTTGAATCAGTGTGAAGGATATTCCCTTCCTTGTCACAAAAACATCAATTTTACTTTCCCAGATTTACTCTCTGTTCTTCAGGCCCCGCACTGGAACCTCCTTCTCTCTATCACACTACGACTGACACCTACAATTCTTCTTTGACTAACCTCATGAGCTGTTGTGGGCCTGTTCACCACACGTATCTCTGTTCACAAGGACCACCACATATGTGGATTTGCATACACTACTTGTTACTCAGATTCCTTCACTCTTTCCTGAGAGCAGCCTGCATTTTCAAAATAGCATCAGTTATGTGAAAAATGAGATGCAATTTAGTGTGGTACTGGTAGTACGTATACCGGCAGACAAATCCTGGGAAATGCTAATTTCTGCTGGGGCTGTGAAAACACAGGATCCTCTGTAGCCCAGGGATATTTGCAATGAACGAGCTACTGAGCAGACAGCGCAGGCTCATTCCCTCTGCTCCCAGTGCCCTGTGGCTCAGCCCTCCTTTTTATTTCTATTTTCTCCTTCCACTGAAAACACCTTCCCTGGTCCCCAGCTCCTCCTCAAGGCCAACACCCTGACAGACAAGCAATCTCACAGTACCTAGGGGGGGAAAACACTGTTTTAACTAAAATAGATCAGCCGGGATAGTTTCTTTGACAATGCTCTCTTCATGCAGTTATACCTCTCCTACACACTGCCCAAGGGGATGAAAATGGGAGCCAGCAGGGAATTCACATCTGAGTCATCTCTCACTGACTCAACTCCCTGGAATCATCCAGGCTGCATCTAAATGTAAACGTGTGTCCCCTATTTTTCCTGACTCCATTGTGCTGCAGAGAATACCCCAGTACAGGTCAGGTGGGGTTCCTGTCAGCCAGGTCCTTTACCTTTAGCCTCTCTTCAGTTATTTCATTCTTTAAAGGAAAAGTTGGACTAGACCAGCAGTTTTGAGCCAGCACTACCCATTAACATTTGGGGGAACTTAAACATTAAATAAAACCACAAACCAGAGTGCTAGATTTCCACCCTCTTCACTTAAAGACTGTGCAGGACACAGGCACTTCTGTGTATTTTTAAAGCTTCCAAGATGTTTTATAATGAGCAGGTAGGATTTAGAATCACTGAACACAGAGGCTTACTAGATATTCATTGTAGGAACAGAGGCATTGATGTCACCTAGAAGGTTGATGGGAGATCAAGCACCTAGGTCCCTGTCACACACCTGAATCTGCATTTTAGCAGCATCCTGATGTGTTACAGATACACATCCAGGCCCGAAAAGCAGATCACCAATCTCCCTTTCAGAGATTGCCTATTTGCCTTTTGATGCGGGGATGGCAGTTTCCTTCTCATCATGTTGCAGATTTGACTGACTCTTGACTTTGTAGTAAACACCACACAAGGAGCTCAGCATGGAAGGTGAGCAAGAAAGCTTCAATCACAGCAGGGAAGCCAGATCCTGAGCAAGTCATGGCCCAGGGAGATGTTGCAAGAACAATGAAGATGCAGGAAAGCACCCACTAGCCATGGAGCAGGTTGTCTGAACCAGGGATGCCTAAAATAAAGTTTAAATTTTGGAATGTGTGTTCAGTGAAAACATTGAACTGATTTTCTATTATGGTCAGAGCACAAACTGGTGTTGTACCCTCTTTACATTTATGTCTTTGGGCAACTTTAAGAATTAACTCTGAATCCACTGCAATTTAGCAATTACCCTTTGAAGCTGTTCTTACTAAACCCACCTATGACCTCATTGCAAGTCTGGTATTATCTTTCTAAGTCATGTCTTTTTGATCTGTACAATAATAACTGTTTCTACCTTAACCCAATTTCCCTTGAATTCTGCCTTAATTTGGATTTCCCCCAAATCCAGAGCTGGAAACATGAGCATGTGTAAATTAGTTTTGGAAGTGAGCCCAGGTGTAGTAGGTTGAACTATTGTTTCTCTTCTTCCCACTGAAATATATACATCACAAGCCCTGAAAATTGTTATCTTACATGACAAAAGGGACTTTTCAGGTGTGATTAAATTAAGGATTCTGAGATGGGGAGAAAATATTAGAATTTTGGGGTGGACCTTAAATGCACTTATAGGATTTTAAGGGGGAGGGCAAGAAGGTCAAAGGGTGAGAAATAGGAGGTGTGACAATGGAAGAAAGAAGTTACAGGGATGGAAGAAAGGGTTATGAGTCAAGGAATGCAAGTAGTCTCCAGAAACTAGCAGAAACAAGTGAATAGCTTCTCCCCTAATGTCACCGAAACCAGTTCTGTGGATTTTATTTTACGTTAGTCCAATGACTTGAGATTTTTAAACTCCAAATAGTGATTTTTTTTTTTTTTTTTTTGAGACTAGGTCTCATTATTTTTGCCCGTGGAACCGCAGGCTCTTGTTGCCCGGGGTACCACAGACTCAAGCAATCCCCAGCCTCAGCTTCCCAGGTAGCTGGGATTACAGGCATGCGCCACCACACCCAGTTATTTTTTTGGAACTAGGTCTTGCTACGGGTCCCAGGCAGGACTCGAACCATGATCCCTATCCCCAGCCGCTTCATAGAGTGAAGCTTACAGGCTCAAGCCACCGTGACCAACCCCAAATAGTAATTAACTTGTGTTGTTTTAATCCACTAAACTGTGTACCAGGGAAAAGGTTTGGGAATCTTGGGATGAGTCAAATAAGGAAGGAGAGAAAACAAGGATGTATTTTTGAACTGGTACTCCTGTAAGTAGTGGGGCTCAGATCCCACTGGAGAGCTCTAAGGAATCATATCCAAAGTCCAATCTCCCAAGCTGTGATGGATTTTTTCATTAGTGCCCATCTTTGTTGGTTAAACCTTGAAGGCAGTGTTCATTGATTTCTTTGCACTGTCAACCACAAACTTTTTTCTGGTATATTAAAAAAAAATTTAAATTAATTGCAGCCACTATGGAAAGTTGTGTGAAGGACCCTCAAAAAAATGGAAATGGAGCTACCATTTGACCCAGCAATCACTCTTCTGGGAATCTACCTAAAGGAGACCTCAATACTTATACAAAGGGACACCTGCAATCAGATGTTTACTGCAACACTATTTATAAGGATATGGAAACAACCCAAATGCCCCAAGACAGAATAATGGATGAAAAAGATGAGGTACACATACAAAATGGAATAATACTCATCAATTAAAAATGACAAATTTGATGAATTTATGATAACATGGATGTACCTAGAAGAAATCATATTAGCAGAAACAAGTCAGAAAGAAAAAGACAGAAACCAAATGATTTCACTAATATATGGGATATAGGAAAAAACAAGCAAAAGGCCAGGAAGAAAAGCCCAAACAAGCTAACAACCAAACTAAAGTATACAATGGGGTGGGGGAAAAAGGGAGGGAATGGTCAAGGAGGGGAGGTGGTGGGTGAACCTCAGGGAAAACAAAGATGTGAACTATATATATAAATAAACTATTTTTTTAAATGATTGCACTTCATTGTATATACAAGGTTCTCCCACCATCTTGTCATTGGCAAACCATCATCTTAATCTCTTGTGCTCATCCCTCCTCCGATGCCCCCTACCTCCTTTGCTCTATGCTTCAGTTCTGCTGACACCAACAACCAACTTTAAAAAAATGTATTGTAGCCTCTCGTCAAAGACATCATTTAGTGGGAGAGTCAAGAAATGTCAAACTCCCGGGAACAGGTGGTAATGCCAAAGGGAAGTTTATAATGTTAGAAGAATAGGATCATTCACAGAGTATTTGCGACATTTAATGGAGAAACTGTTACTTGGACAGATAAGCATATTTCCCTGAGACTGAAAACAAGGAAGGCCATTCCAGTCACAAAGAACAATGAATACATGAACAGGGACCTATATACACATGGCAAGGCCTATAGGAAACAGAGGTACTCCTGTATGTATAATGTTTGTATAGCCAATGAGACGAACATGATGAAGGAGGTGAGACAGAAAGTCAAGCCCACAGAAACTTTTGTGCTGTTACCATTTATTCTGTACCTTAACTTAGAAAATAAAGCTCTGGGCCACTTAGTGACAAGCCCCTAACAAATCAAGGGTCTTTCGACAAAGCTTATTTGGCTCCTAGTGGGTGTATGGGAATAAAACCACAATTATATGATTCTTTAAACTTCCCTACAGCGAATTTATAATTATGAAAATGTCTTGAATTACCAGCCTGTACTTTACATTTTCCCCCAACATTGTTTCAAGCAATTCTGCAAAATAGAGAAAAAAGTTAATTAGAACATAAAGCAGGAAAAGTTTAATTCCTTTTTTCAATAAGAAGCTGGCTACAGTTTATACAGGCTTAACGATAATTCCATTTTGTGACTAACAATAATTACTCATGAATAATTACAGAGTAGAAATGTGAAAAAATGTCTAATTAGAAAACAAACAAATCCCCCCAATTAGGTATTTATTATTGCAATTAGGTATTATTAGAACCAAGAATGACATGATGGCAACACAAGATATTAATAAATGCACGATTAGCCATTGAATGTATTTTGTTACGTCAGAAATAAATTTGACATTTTCATGAAGACGTTTAGTTGAAACTATTATTGCAAATGTAAACAGTCTAGGGCAATAACTCCACATTTTAGCTTCTATATTACTCACATCCAATTAAAAGCAGAGTTTCTTGCTGCAATGAATGTAGATTTGTCTTGGTTAATTGAAAGGTGAAATACCTTGAGAAACTATGATGGTGTGTAGGGTCACCCTGCTATGTCCTGATTTTATAAGATGAGAGCCCTGAATATTTCATTAGCTGAGAGAGACCATAGTGGCTACCAGTCTTCTTTGCGGAAAGGCTCAATTAAGAAGAGAGATTTAATAAGTCTTTAAAAAGGTATTTGGAAACTTTGTGGTTGCCGTGATAATTTGGAAATAGGTCAGACAGAAATTTCAGATGGTCTTAGTTTCAGGGTTAGTGTATGATTGCATAGTGAGAAAAGTTGCAGAGAGCTAGAAACACAGGAGACTTGACACAGACCGCTGACTCCAGCTCCACGAATGGCCCTTTGCTAGGTTCTGAGTTTGAGTGACAAGGTTGTAGGCTGGCACTTACACTGAAGTGCCTACCAAGTCTATGGGTGTTGGGTGACCAGCTTTGTGAATGAAGGTAAGACACACTGAGTCCCCAGAAGGAGTTTTTTCAAGAAGAAAGTAAGCTGAATTTCTGGTGACTCTTGACATTGTCTTGGTTCCTATGATCTTACCCAAGCTTCCAAATTAGTTTATATTTTTTAGATCTCTTCAAATCTTGTCAGTGCTGACTGGGGTCAGAGAGCCCCCAGTCTATGCATTTAGTTAGTTTATAAGAGAACCACCTTCCCAAGTAACTGGAAAACCTTGCTAAGGGGACTAGGTTCCAGTATGAGATTAGTTTCTAAATTGGAAGATTTAGTTAGCTGGAAAAAGATAAAGGAGAACTGTGCATTTCATGGAACAGTACATTGAAAAGGTGACTTTGGGTTTTGTACCTCCTGGGGAGATAATATTTTAAGAATGTCTAACTATTAAACATTCCTTGAGTGAAGCTCTTTAACTGAGCACATACTTGAGAGTGAAAGTCTAAGCTTTGAATTTGACTTTGAATCTTCTTGGAATTCTAAGACAAGGATGGACATTAAACTTTGGATTGAAAAAAAGGCATCTGACCTGTGGCTATTTGGAGAATTGGTGAGCATGGGTGTCCTGTTGTTCAGAGAAGTATGTATTTTTGCAAAGAGAAAAGAGATCTAACAATTACTGAGTGTCATCATGTACCAGCTACTGTTTTATCTCATTTACTTTTCACAACTCTATGAATTAGGCATTATTTCTGTATCAAAGATTAAGAATTTAGAGAAAATAAATACCTGTCCAAATTCATACATTTAGTAATCACCAAAGTTGAGATGTAAAATGATATTTCTTTGAGTCAGTAAATCCACTCCCTTTATCATGGTAGGCTCCTAAGAATAAGCTTGCTTGAGTCCTTCTGGCTTTCTTGATCCCAAGACATTCTGAATGTACTTCATCCGTTTAACAGTTCTTTGCAGAATGATGGAAACAATCTAGGCTGAGATCAATCATTTGCAAAGTCTGGATGGGAATCGGCATTCATTTCATCAATGTTAGATATATTTTAGACTCACATTTCCTGGTGCTCATTTAGGCCTTGATTATTAGTGTTCTGAGAAAAGAGTTTAAAGCATCATCTCTGGAATCAGATAACTTGATTTGCATCTATTCTCTACAAACAGAGTTCTGTTACCTTAAGTCACTTTACTTCTTTGAATTTCAGTTTCCTAATCTTTAAAAAGGGGATACAGTTAAATAATGAATGAATGCATAGTGGAGATAGTGGATGCTCAACAAATACAAGGAAATGAAAAATGAAGAAAATGCCTTTGCAACACTAGTTGTCCAAACAAAAAAGAAAAATGAGCCTTTCAATCTACAATTCGGTTTTTCAGGTATTTTATAGCATGGAAACAACTGAGCAGGTTATATGCAATGATCTGTGATCCACAAAAGAAGAGGACAACTCAAATCTATCAGAACACACTGCTGGTCAGTGATCCCACATTGTCTTGCTGATGATTCCTAACTAACTCTTTCAAATTCAAATACATTTTACATTTTCCAGTTGAATTTTGAGGTGCAGTTAGACAATGGCTTTTTAATTGGTGAAACAGAGATTATGCGTTTTCATTTTGTCTCATATGCCTTCTCAACAAATCTTGATACTGAAGCTGTGACCCTAATATGGGAAGTGTATTTATGTTCATAAAATTTAAACATTGCATTAGCTGCGTCTAAAAAACACAGAGGTAAAAGAGACTTAAACAGGAAGGGTACTTCATTTT